>JAOEGS010012814.1:0-20246 GCA_025447755.1 Corythornis vintsioides | reverse complement strand
AAAAAGCTTTCAATTTTAAATTAGTTCTTTAAAAAGATCTGGCCTCAGTGCTGCCCAGAGCCCTGGTGTAAGAAGCTGCCAGGGTGTCCCTGGCAGGACCAACGCTGCTGTTCCTATAGCAGTTTGTGACCCTTCCCACTGTGGGCTCCTTTGCTACACTAACTCCAGATTGCTGGGAGTCGGTACTGCCCAGGTAGCACTTCTCCTACAAAGATGCATGTCCTGATTTGAGCTAGAACAGAACTAATTCTGTTCTGTGATTTTTCAGCTCAGTCTCTTCTAACTGCACTTTCTGAAGTTCACAGCAGATTTTCCGTGTCGACTTCTACAAGTGATAGCGCTTGACATTTACAGTTACTACCAAGGATTCATTTGAGGAAAGGCTTCTGCTTATACTTGCTCCTACGAAGACCAGGGTCTTGTGTACCACATTAGGGGTGCAGTAACAGACTGTGTATTCCTGAATCCTGTTCTAGAATCTAGCTCCTGAATTCTTTTCCGATCAGCCAGTGAGTCCAGTCTGGGACTTCCCGAGAATCTGCCCATAATATCATTGGTGATGGTGACATAATTGTCATGAGGAAGGATGGATTCAATATTGATTTTGTATATGTTTCTATATATTTCATTTTATTGTTGTTATTTTCATTAAAGCTGTTTTTGTTTTCCAATTCATAAAGCTTCCTCCTGTTATTTTCCGCTTTGGGAAAGGAGATGGGTTAACAGAGAGCATCTGCCATTTGTCTAGAAGCTGGTCCAGCCTTAACCCTTAACAGTGTGTCTGTGCAGTGCCTTTGGATTTCTCAAGCCCAAGCATCATGCCAACAGTTGCAAAGGATCCATCCAAAACCCAAAGAAACTATGGAAAGAGGGTTTCAGAAGGAACCCCTTCATCCAAATGCTATCACCTTATTTCTGCATGACAGCTCATGAGCTACATACCTCAGAAAGCTGTCTCTTGGCTAGATGACACAACTGCCTCCTCCACTGAATGAGTGCAGCATCATTTTATGCAGCCAAAAAGAAAGCAGAGAAAGCTATTTAAAATTATACCCTCCTGCATTCAGTTAAGGTGCAAATAGGCAGCAATTATATAAATAAAAATAATCTTGGAATTAACTAAATGCTACAATTTCTTTTATCATCCAAAACCTTGTAGATTTTTGGTTTTGATACAATTACAACATTACTCATCCTTCTAAGATATTTCAGAATTGCTCAATTAATCTATGTACTTCTGTATATTAAAAGGTAATGTAGCCTCACATAAGCATGAAAATAATTTCTCGGCTCTTTTCTAGAAGAACTAGCAAAAAAAAAAAAAAAAAAAAATGTTGCCTTCTCCCCACAACCAGATTCCTTGAATTTGGTGCGACCTTATTACTTGCTTTCCATGAAGTAGAGCAGCCCATTTCCTGGCCCCATAACAATCTGAGTGAGGGCAAAGCACTCCCACCAAAGGTGTTGAACTTGAGGATTAAGAAGATGACACCATAAGATAAAAGGCACACCTACACCCCTGAAGATGGGTTCCATAACCATATGTGCGAGAGCAGATAGATTTCAAAGGGTGGGATACTTTAAGCAGCAGAGGTCCCTGGAATTTCATAAACCTTTTTTTAAAATATATTTCTAAAATTGAGTGCTCTGATTTTCATGTGCATCCAGTAATGACTTCCTGTCCTCCTTGACCACTCCAAAAATCAATGCTATGCTGTCCAAGACAAACTGCCCTCTTTAGAGGAATTAGGAAGACTTCTGCCCCAAGTGAATAATATCCAGCCCCCTCTTACTTTCCCAGCAGAGCTTTCCCCTCTCTTTTCCACTGTGCCAGCATTTCCCACGCAGCGCAAATCCACATGTGAATACTGCACACAGCAGGGAGCCAGTTCTCACACCACCAAACACCAAACCCTCCAGAACACTTAAAACAAACACACTGCAGTTTGCATCCTACACTTGTTGAAATGTAAAATGGGTCTAATACTTCATTTTTCATCTGCTGGCTTCTCTCTGAGAAAATGTTTCAAGACAAACAGGTTGCGTGTTGGTACAGAGTGGAAGTGGTTTCAATGAGGTTTATACAACCTAGTTCCCACCATGGCTCGGAGAACATCAGAGTACCCTCTGCTTCAGAGGTGTTTGCTGGTGGTGTGGGTGGCTTGGACAAAAGATGGGGATCTCATTTGTGCTGACTGAGCTTCTGAGAAGTGGTTCACTGCTTACAGTACTCTGCAACAGCTTACTGTGCTTCCAAAGAAATGCAGCATCAGAGCCATTAACTGTCACTGTTCCCATGTCACTGGAGCTCTGAACATACTACCACAGGAAACTACAAAATTACCCTTTCCAAAAATGGACAGGGCTTTCAGTGTTATTTGGGGTGGGGGGAACCAACCAACCAAACCAACAACAACAACAACAAAACACCCACTACAGAAAAAAAATGAATCCCAAAACAAACATTACAGCTACTGTCTCTTGTTCTGTTCACCTATTGCTGTATACAGGGCATTTACATCTAGAGCAAAACAAGGAACAGATGTTGGGTGATTGAAAAAAACTTGAGCCTTCTATTGTTTTATTGACTTGTCACCACAGAGAAATTTGCTTTAATTTACTTTAAAAGTAAATGACTTGATCTTCATAAAACTGGTAGCAAGTCACAGTTGTTAATGAGGATGTTAAACAAGGATTCTGTTTAACAACCAGAGGCACCAATTCCAAACGCAATGCCTATTTGAATTGACACATCTATCTTCCCTGTTGAAGCACTGGTTTATATTCAGGATGCTCAACATACTCACGATTAAAAGAAAAAAAAAAAAGAAGCCTCCAAGCCCTTGAAAGACTGTGTAAAAACTTTTTTCCCTTCCCCTTCATTATATTTCTTGATTGTTCAAATTAACTTTTTTTTTTTTTAATAGAAGTAATTCATATATCATAGAGAGCTACTGAACCTTACTGGCTTCAAGATAGCCTACAATGCAATGGGAGGAAAAGTGGAAAAAAAAAAAAACGAAAACAAAACAAAAAAACCAACCAGGATCCAGGGACTTAAAATCAGACAAAGACACTCAACATTTTGAAAATAATCAACCAGCTAATGCTAATCCTCACTGCAAGCCTTGGTAATTTTGAGAGGCTGAATTCAGTTCCCCCAACCCAAACTCCTCTATTACCAGTTCAAATCAATCAACACTTTGATGACTGCATATAGGCACTGAAAAGTGAAAGGTCTTCTAACCACCTCACAACCACCACAGGGGATCACATCCCACACTGGCCATCAAGAATACACCCAAGAAAACAAGAAGTCTGTAAGGCAGCAGGTCTTCATAGATTAGAAATAAAGATACCTCCTTCACAAAGCAACAATACACAGCTGTCACAAGCCTACAGAAGAGACTCTTACCTGTATCATCTTCACATATCCTCACTAGAGAAGAAAAAAGTTCTCTGGAGTTCATAATTCAAATGTGTAGCTCCCAGTGTCTGCCTCCAACAAGCTTTAGTTGAAGTCTGGAGCAACTCACCATCTGCTTCCAGCCTTTCCTTACACTACAAAACCCCTATAACCATGCAAGAAATTTCACCTGCACCTTTTTATAACTAATTGGCAGCTCACAACTTACAGGTGTTACTTAGCTTGAGAGTCACAGGAGTTTTCTATCAACTAAATTGGCCACATTCTTTGCCTTGGTCCAAATTTTGTGCAGAAGACCTGGAGGAAGATGAAACAATAATAGACCAAGAGGTAGAAAGATGCCTGAGTTGTCAGAACAGCTAGTGCTGCTCTGAAGAAGAAGCTAAGAGCCACAGTGGTGGGCAGGAGCTTTGGGAGAGGGAAAGACATAAGCACAGCTAGGAAGAGAAAACTCAGGACTTAGGAGCTCCCCTAGCACCTACACATTCTGCTATTGCCCTGCACTGGTACTTACTTGCTGATGAGAGAACATGGCCCAAACAGACATCCATACGCTTGAGTACAAGATCTCTTTTCACATCACACCCTGCAAAGGCTGGATGTTTTCACAAGAATAACCCTCATAACAGCATTTAGGCAGAAGACACATAAATTACTTCAGCATCAAGGGGCAACACCCTTTCACATGTATTCACCGAGAGGAGAGGAGAGGAAAGAAAAAAGAAGCAACTTATTTTGATGTCCCAAGTGACAGTGGAGTGGAACTGGGGTAGTGCCCACGTGGACAAAAGATCCCTCCCAAACCCAGTGCTCACTCAGGCTCTGGTTCAGCACAGCAACAGCACTAATGCTGGAGTACCAATTTCTCCATGATATCTCTAATTAGTCATAAGCACTTCCTCCTGCAGCTCCCGGGAAGTATCTCATCCAGGCATAGATAAGCCCTCAGCAAACTCCAGTAACCAGAGAAAAGCTGAGCCTGAGGTGTTAATGGCTGTGAATATAATGCAGTTAATTTAATTGGGTTGTCCATCCCTGATATTTGAAAATCTTTTAAATGTTACAAGTTAGGGTTTTTTTAAAAAAAGCAACAGAGTTACTATTTTCTCCTGAACTCCATTTCCATTTTAATGCTGATGTTCAGGATTTTTTGCAAATATATACAATCCTTTTGAACAACTTATTTCCTTTTGGTGCAGTTTCAAAAAAGAGATGTAATGGCAAAAATAAATTTTATCCCATAAATGCCAAAAGCTAAAAGTTAGGCTTAACTTAGAACCCTTCTTTTAAGAGAGACAAAATCATGCCAGCCTTATCACTGTGACAGTCACAGTTGTTTAGATTTATTATGCAATGGTAATCAGGCTATACAATAAATTCACTACAGTAATGCATTAATCACTTTGCAAAGAAAAATGAACTACTGAAAGGAAGACAATACATTTTTGTCTTTCTTCTTCCCTATAATAAGAGCTGGTCCCTATCTTCATCTTTAGAAAAGGAAGCATATATTTTCACTTCTACTGCTACATCTCTGATTTGAGCCAATGGCTCACCAAGGTCACTCATTTTAATTCATAACTGAGCCCCACAAATATTTCTTAATGATATCTTCCTAGAGAGCTGGAAAAATACTTTGGCTAAAATGTCTACTTGACTTAATCTGCTTTTCCTGCTTCTGCATATGCTTTCATTGTATAGAGAAAGTTTTTATTTGTGAATGAGGCAACTTTTCAGTTGATTGAGACACACCACTGAGGAGATACAGATAGGCAAAAGGGGTTTAGAAGGGAATTCCATACAGTGCAAAGCAGAGGTGCAACCTTATAACCACCTCCAAGAGATGCTCCCTTGTATTCTGCCATGCTGATTGTACCAGTATGTCCGAGAAGAAAATATGTGGGCTACTTTCTTGCAATTAAATACTTTTGTTTTGCTCCAGAACATGTCCCCACCAACCTCCCAGGTAAGGCACTAGAAGTCAATAAGAAAAGCACAATTATCAGGATCTGTTTCCCCTCTTTATTTATTTAGTTATTTATTTTCCAAGGAGCAAGGCAAATATGCATTCAAAGAGCACTTAACATCTTTTCTAACTTTTGAAAAAGCAACTTAGGAGTCAAGAGCAAAGCACAGGTCTGTTTAGATGGCCAATATTCCTCTTTGGTTCACCTTCACCTGTAGCATTTTAGGAAAAACTTCCTTCTGTCATAAAGGAAAACAGTATCTACCCAAAACTGCATGGAAGTTGACCAGCAACAACTTCAAAGAGACATGCAATGTGCAGATAGCTATAGCTGCTTGGTTGCTATTTAAATTCATTAAACTCACGTGACAAAATCTGAACGTAGCAGCTTGATGGTGCACCCCAAGGTGTTACCTGCAACTGCAGAGGCTGCATTCTATCTGCCACTCTTTTATAAATAAAGTTATAAAATATTAAAACATGTTTCCTCTCCTAAAGCCTGTTAGCAAACTGTGGCTGTAGGTTGTACTACAATATTCCTGTTACTGGGGTAAATTCATGGGGAGGCTGCAGTTAACACTCCTGGGTACAGAAATGCTCCCTACCCTCCAACCTGCAGAAGAAAAATTATCAGTGTAAGAATTAAACTATTCCCCCTTCAGGTACTGTAAAGCATCCAGGCAGCATCCTCACAGTCCTTTCCAACATAGGTAAATTGAATTCCAGCAAGTTTACTGTATGTAGACTCTTCAGACCAGATATTAAATAAAAAAGTCCTGATCATAACCTATGAAGAAAGACTCAAAAACGTGGTGTTGTTTAGTCTAGAGAAAAGGAGGCTGCAGCAAGCCATAACAACAGCCTTCAAATATGCAAAGGGTCACTGCAAAGAGGAAAGGAACGGGCTGTCCTCGGTGCCTGCGGTGGCCAGGATATAAGGTACCTGTGCTGTGAGTTAGACAAGGAGAAATGTTTTTGAGAAGGTGGTGAAGGTCTGCCAGGGAGGCTCCAGAGAAATGTCATGCTCTCCATGGGGAGCTTTAACGACAGGTTATGCAAATATCTGTCAGGGATAACGTAAGTCTGTCTGACCCTGCCTTGTGGCACACGGATGGATTACATTGCCTCCTGAGATTTCTTGTAACCCTATTTCATTTATGATTTTATACAGCCAAGCCCCCACAGGTAATCTTCCCCACTGCCCAAGCTTTTCCCTTAGCTATTCAGTGCTGGCACAGCAGTTCTTCCGACCAATTACTTGATTTGGGACATGCTCACATAACGAAAAGGCTGGTGTCTGCAGGGCAGCTGGGCTGCCTTACAACACTTAGATCTGCCATCTGATTCTTATGGAAATAAATAAATGAACAGAAGGGTGGTTGGTGTAAGAATGTAAGAATTTGGGCCAAAGTTTGAGCATTGCTTTGAGATGAACCGTGCTAAAAAATATGTAGATAATTCTAAAAATCTGTGTGGCTTTGCCTGGCATCGTCAAGGGTATGTGGCTTTCTGGTGTTTGAGAGAATGTCTGAACAGGGAACACTGCTCAGCAACCCTGCACCCAGACAGGCTTTTCTGGTGGGGATGGAGTGGGCATGGGACAGGGCAGCAGAGGAATGAGCTTGCATCCAGGTTCTTTAATTGCTCACCCACTGAACACTGCCGACATGTAGAGAAGCAATTCTGACTGCATGCCAGTGACTGCTTGGGAAGATGCAGTACTGCCCCACAGAAGCTGCAGGGAGGGATCCTGTTGTTAGCAAAAAAAATCTGCTCCCCCTCTGCTCCCCTGCCACCAGCACTCACAAGCATCACAGCAGGGACTGACCTCAAGGCAGATCTCAACACTAGCGCACTTTTGAAGGAGAAGCCTTGTAAAAGCCAGCTCCTAAATTCACTTAAGGCTGCAAAGTCCCCAAAAACCAGAAACACAGGCTGGTAAGCTGGGATGTGCTGCCAAGGAAAAAGGAGTCTCAAGATGTGCGATGGTGTTGTGCACCCTCTGACATGCAGAGTTTGATGTGGAGGGGAAGCAGAGGCTTTTAGAGTGGAATCTCTCATACTTGAATTAAAATAAATTTTAAAATGCATAAAGCTCCAGTGAGTGAAGAAAAAAAAAAAACTTAAAAAAACACAAACAAAACCCCCAAACAAACATAAAAATAAGTGAAAAAAGCGAACCGATGTTTTTTCCACTTTAGCATCAGTTTAATTTCTTGCTATATATGCCATGGCAACCTATAATCCAAACCTCCTCAGTGCACACTCACTGAACTAGATCATTTACATTGCAAATTAAATTAGCTTCCTTTGTTGCAAACTGGGAAAACTAAGAGTATATAATAAATTGTAAGAAATGCTTAAATGCATGATACATCAATAAATAATACTCACACTTAATCTGAAAACCATTAGGTAGTTGGAGTGATGACTGATTTAACACTACCTATTTAGTGTACCTTGATAAAGTGTTATTTCAACTCAAGAGTTTATATTAAGTACAATCTGGAATAAAATCTTCATTTGGAAATAATTTCAAAAACTGAAGGGATTTTTTTTTATTTTTTTTTTAAGAAAAAAAGATTTAATTAAAAACACAGGATGAAATAAATACCTTTTTTTTGCAACCAGCAACAAAATAGGAAAATATCATGTGTTTGGAGTTTTAGTGCCCTCTGAGTGCTGGAATTTATTTGCGGCAAGCAGAAAATAGACAGCAAGCATAAAAATTCAGCAGATTCCCGCTAGTAAAATTATTTATCAAGCTAACAAGGGAGGAACCCTTCTAGTAGCAACAAGCCAGCAAGGAAAAGACATGCCTTTATATTTTACCTTTGGGTTAGCACAACAGTAAAAATGCCAACTGACAAGCACTTCACATAAACATTTCTTTCTAAATGAGCTGCCTTGTTAGAAAAAAAATCTAAGCAAAGGAGCACTACAGTCAACAGACAGAAAAACTCAGGGTGAATACTACATCGCATCATATTACAGAAAAATATAAATAAAGACATAAAAATAATATTGATGCATAAATGAGTTTAATAAATTAACACTTTATTTTGCATTTAAAAGAACTACTTGGGCTATAAATCTATTTTAGCTTCAATCCTACCATGAAAGAATGCATGTCAGTTATCTATTATTTACATCTTTCTTACCTCTGGATCTAAACATATAAACACAAAAAAAAAAAAAAAGTGTGTGCATATGCATTCACTGTGTTGTTGTTGGCTGTGCTACTCAAGCCCCATCACAATATTTATCATATATTTAGTTTATGACTGAAACCCTGAAGTAAGTTTTACAATTTAGTTTAACGATAGCAAACTTTGATTATAAATTGTGTCTTTATTGCAGCCTGAAGAGGCAAAAAATTCGGAGACACTTGATTGCCTGATCCCAATTAAATTTTAAAGGAATACTAAAGCGACACTTTGGCTGAATAGTCGAGCTCTGAGGAGCAATGCAAATTACTCCTGCCGGCTGTACAGCGGGGCTGTAGCCTCTGAGCACTTCTTCACTAGAATGAACATTTGACAATTGTCAGCAAGCTTTAAAATAAAACCAAACTAAACAAAAGGAAACAAAGTAAAAATCCCAAGGATCTTTCTGAAGCATTATTATTTTCATTGCAGAAAAAAATAGCTCATGGAAGGGTAGGGGGCAAAATCAGACTCAGCATTTCAGCTGATTCTGTAACTCAGGAAGTAAAAACCTGCCACAGTTGTTGACAGAGGAAAAAATAATTTTCAGACTAAACTGAGCAGTCAGAGAACACACTGGTTGAAGCAGCATTTCTGACATCTATTTTCTGGCCACAATTATAAGCCAGACCCTATATTACTCACTCAGAACTCCAAAGACAGGCAAGTAAGATGAGGAAAGGTAGGGAAAAAGACTATCCCAAACTTGGAAGAAAAAAAAAAACAAAAAACAAAACCAAAACAACCACACCCAAAAAGGTTAAAAAAAAAAAAAAAAGTCTATTTTGCTCCCCTCAGAGTCTGGCATTTGTCTCGCCTCTGCAGCAGCTCACAATACAGAGAGAGAATGCAGCATCTCCCACTCTCTGTGCCAGTGCCCCAGGCTGCTTCTCCAGCCGACCTCATGCATCTCTGGGGCTCGAGGAGAAAGTCTCCAGCTCACAAGTTCCCCCCCCAAGGGCCCGATCCCGCATTCTTCTCACACCCATAGAGTCCTGAAAAAACAATGGGATTTTTGGGTATGCGGGAAATGCCAAAGTGAGCTGGCATTTGTTAAATGCTGATGGCTTACATTAACATGAATATTTGTCTGTAGGGGACAAACACTTTTGAGAACCGAGCACAACATTGAGGAAAACATCAGCAATAACAACAAGAAAGGGTAGAGAGAAACATGATTGATGTAAACCATGAAATAAATAATATATGTCAACTTTTATGTTTTTTGCCTTTGATCTGGGTACAGCTGACATTAAGTCCAGGAATTGATACCTTTTTAGCTGAGAAGACACAAGATGTCAATTTATATATTTTAGTGCAAGGCCAAAACGTGAAAACAAAGCTGAAGGAGTTAAAGAAATGAGCATAACAGAAAACAAAGATTATCTCCTGTCATGGGAAAGAATTTCCATGGGAGTGAAGTGGTTAATATAATGCTGTCTTCACTTTGCCATTCTCTCCTTCATAGAACATAATTTGGGTCCAAGTGATACGGAAAAAGATTTTTACTGAACACGGCAAGGGAGTGCTGCAGGAAGAGCCAACTTCCCTGCCTGCCTCTCATTTTAACTGTCTTAAAGCCGTTTCAAAGTGGAAGCTGTTTGAAATCACACAAAAACCCATCCATTAAAAGGCATTACATTAAAACCCCAATGGGTCCTGCCCAAGTGCTACAGAGAGTAACTGGAGCGTCACCACAGAGCCAAAGGAAGCTACTCCTGACTGGGGTTTGGTGAGACTGAGCAAACCTGGCCTTTGTTTTACTTTCTTTCTAGAGCTGAAATTGTGTAAGTAGGTTGTTCACATCCACACTTAACAGCTGTTCCTGCCTTAAACCACAGCCAGAAAATCGCAAGCACAAACGAGAAATGCTGGACATGATTTCAAAATGCACGCCCTTCCCGGGGAAACAGCCCTTCCTCTGGGTGCATGCCATCGTGCACCCCTCTCCTTTACAGCCTGGCCTCCTTAATCATTTACATGGCTTCACACCTGCATTTAGCCTGGGCCTTAATCCTGGTGCCTTCGGCAGGCAGGTCTGCCCGCAGAAGGGTGGGGAGCCTGGCTCTGGGCTGTCAATAACCCAGAACAATGCTGCTGCATAACGTGAAGCCAGCTATTTAATTACCTATCACTGCTAACAAAAGCTCTCTTTATTTTGATTAACTTTGAGGGAACAAGGCTCCCCACCATTGGAGTATGTTTAACTAATTACACAGTACAGACTAACATGCCTGGAAACACAGAAAGAGGGGGAGTAGGGAAAGGGAGAAGAGAAAGAGAAGACAAACTCAGCCTTACTTCCCAATTTAAACTAGGAATGACCTCAGGGTCAATTTTTCAGAATATCTCAGATCAATTCAATTCTCACCTCCGCTACCTACCTGCTAGCAAATGAACTTACTGTGCCTTCCAATAGACAGAAATGACTAAAACGAAATCGCATTTAGCTGCATCTGAATAACCATGGTTATTAGATGAAGCGTGCAGAAGCAAAATTACCATTTCCCTTCTCCTTCTCCTCCTTGTGATTGTCATTCTCACCTCACTGGCGATTAAGATGTAGGATGCTCTCACAGATTGTTAATTAGGTGTTAATATCTGCAAGGGGCCACAGCAAGCTCCTACACCTGAGGTCATTTCTCAGAAGTCGGGCTGTCTCCAGTGACAGTACCTGTAATTCCCATAGCTAGTTTGATTCCCACTCAACAGCTGGAGCTAGTGTTTCTTTCATGTCTGGTTTCATTTCCTATCTGAAATTATGTGAGTGCTAATATCTTTATTATCTTACCCGTAGAAGTGCAACACTAGAGCAAGGCACAGCATGTTGTTCATAGGCACTTATTTTTATTTTTTTTTTTATTTTCTTACAGCATTTTCAAAACATTTCAAGTAAAAATCTCTGTGGTTAGCAAATTTACAGCTGAGGACTCTATTATAGGTCATGAGGGGTAGAAGGTGGGAGGGAAAAAATAATAATTTGGGGACTGAAGGAAAGGAAAGAAAAGCTGCACAACTGCTGAATGGTAATGGCTCAAACCTTGGGAAATAAAGGTAATGGCAGGAAGGGGAGAAATTACAAGGACAGTGTGACCTCTACATGTCTTGCAGGTGCACGAGTTATTACATATACATGTGTATACATACAGGTATTAAGGATATGTTGTGTTTAAGAGAGAGAGGGGGCACATAACTGAGCTATCATTTTGCTTACATTTTGACTCATTCAAGATCAGGGTAAAGCTAAGTTATGTCTAATTTGTAAAACTGGCAGCTTCCAAAGCACACGATCTTTGTACTTGTATCTTGGTACACTTGAGAGACTAAATTCTCATCCCAGCAGAAACAGTGCATGGGACTTGGGCAACACCAATAATTCCTCCTCCTAGGATATGAGCTGAGGTGAATGACAAGTACTTCAATACACCAGCTTTCATTAAAAAGCTTCAAGGAACATTACAGCTATTTTTTTAACTCCCACAAAAGCCTAGAAGGTAAGAATTAATTATCTAGGTTTATAACTGTGTAAACTGAGATATAAAGAGATCAACAGTAACAGACCTTTAGAAGAAACTTAAGATAACAAGTTTAAAATGCTTCAGTATTTTGCTGAATCTAGAATCAAATAACTGGGTCAAAGTCTCACAAGTGAGTCAGATTGTAACTCCCAGCTCCCAGTTTCTTCACTTTCTAAACATTGCGACTATATGTGGAAGCCTGAGAAGTAATTTTATATGTGGGATGTTAAATCAGTACTTTTCCTGTCTCATCAATCTCCTGTATTTTGGTACAGTGTGAATCATTTGGTAAGTGACACAAATTAGAAAACCCAGAAGAGATGTTAAAAATGTTTCTACTTTTTTCTTCAGCACTTACCTTAAAATCCTCCATTAGAACTAAACAACCAAACTTAAAGCTACATCACTCAAAAATATTTTAGAGCTTATTCTAAACACAGGGAAAACTATTAAATTGCTTTGCTAGGAATTTGAAGGGAGTAAAAGCTGTCACATAAGGCATGTACTTTCTCTTTGCTTATAAAGACTCAAGATGTTTTTACACTTCCAATTTACAGAAATTGGCGAGAAAAGAGTTTGAGGCTTTAAAAAAGTTGAGCTTTTTAAAAAATACTTGAGAATATATTTTTACCTATGTAAAGTGATCTTTAAATTATATCTGGGGAGAGAAAAAGAAGGGAGAGAGGTTACTATCAATTTTTTAAAATCAAGAATAACATACTGTGCCCCGTTTGAAATAAAAGATTCTCATTTACAGTTAATATAGCACATCTGCTTGAAAAATACATACAAGGCTACCATTGATTGCAATGGGAAACTTGCCAACAATATTTCATGCAAGTTATCTGGATATCAGCTTCAGAAAATAAAGACATTTCAAGCGAATGTTAACTCAAATATGGAAAGTTAAAAATAATATACAAAGAAATAAGATTTTTTTTTCATTTTTGCTTTAATTTTCAATTTTATCAGACATATGGCCTGAGAATAAAAGACTATAAGGTCTAGTTTACAGCAGAGTCAGGCAGTTTGAAATCACAGGCTGGTGCCATGAAAGAAACATAATGTCACAAACAACAGTCCAACTTGACTGCACATCAAAAATACACAGAAACAGTATGAAGATACAAAAGGTCTTACACAAAACACAAATCTCTTTTAAAAACGCATGTGTGAATGCAGGAATATCAGTGAAAAGTAAGTAAATGTATACTCTAAGAGAGCCATGATTTCCCCTGTGTGAAAGGTCTTAGAGGTAAAGTGAAAAATGAATAGAAAATATATTTCTGTTCTTTACTGCTCCTTATTCTGCCCTTAGTTTTAGGACTCATCCATATGGGGAAATTATGTAGTAAATTATACCACAGTGTTACCCATTCACTGGGAGGACACTCCTGGTAACAGTGGATTTTCCTGGTTAATGTATTTTATTCTTAAAGCAGGTTAAGCTATACTGAGGGGGGGGGGGGGGGGGAACGACCCATTGCTCCCAAATAATAATGTCTATCCAGGGAATTCACAGCACAGCTACCACAGTACAAGTTCAGATATTGGTTATCTTGCTTTTTATTAGGACAACCTCCCCTGTAGATATTCTCTTTGTGGTGGAAGTATGGGCACCAGAAATTCAATGGAATTTTACCAAAGCCTGCAGTAAGGCCAGGAGCCCAGGTAGGACCTTTCATCTCACCTGAGATGTAGGGAAGATGCAGTTTAGATCCCAGGATCCATTGCCACATCCTGCCCTTGCAGCTCTACAGAAGTCCTTCAGAGCCTCTTAGGAAACTGCAACACTTAAATATTACACACAGTGATAAAAACCACCAGATTTGTTTTCTCACACTTCACTTTTAAGAGAAAGCCTGGCTACAGTTTATGTCAGAATCAAATTCTACTTTCCAACATCATCATCACACTGATCAGGAAATAGAGGGATATTTTATCCCTGATGGTTCCATGATATTGGAGGATGGAAAAGCTCTTCTGCATGACACAAAATACACTGAACTATATGAAACATGCCTGGGGTTATGTACATATTGTGAGGGAGATACGGCAGAGCTGGTAGGAGATGGAACAGGCCAACACATGGCCCTTGGAAAAGAACAGCTGTCTTGTAAAATACCACAGTGTACCCTTGGTGGTATTTTATGGGATGGCAACTAATGTTGTTATTGATATAACAGCTTATATAATAAACACAAAATTTATCCTGCATCCTGAAAATCAACAGCAGCCCCCGCAGCTCAAGAGCATGGAGCAACAGAATGCACTGACCTCCACAAACCCTGCTGCTGAGTCAAGGGACACTACGGTGAGAATCAATTAACCAGCAACCACCAAATTTTCCAGTTGCACTCATAAAATGGATTGCCTTGAAATGCTAAAAGTATGCCAGAAAAAAACCAAAACAGAATTCCTTCAAAGAAGTCAAGTTAGACAACAAAGACTACTGTCCCCTACTATAAATGTATAGTCTTAAATTCCCCAAATGAAACCACCTCCACGAATATCAAGTAAGCATGCCCCTAGACAGCATGGAGGATTGGAGTTTTCATATCTAAGCTTATTATTCCTATTATCACAGAGACACTTCCCTGAATTGTCCTTCTCCTTCCCAAATTCCCCATCTGACCAGATGTCTTTCTCTCTCTTGCTTTCACCCGTCAATCATGTTCAGAGCTGAAATTTGATTTCTCTCCCAACAGTAACCTTAGATGAAATATTACCATAGGGGTCAGAACTGTCTGAACCTTGCCACAAAAGTTCATTAACTCTTCCAAGACCTGAGAGCTATTTGCTTAAATATATTTTTCTGCAGTATTTTTTTTTTTTTCTGTAATATGTGAAAATGTAACCACAAAATATTGGGAGGAAGGCATAAGGAATGAGAGCAGCAGGGTAAGCAAATCCCGAGATCACAAGTGTCCATCAAGGATAAAGCTTTTGCATTTTTATTATATGGATGACAAGAATGCACATCACTTATTTATATAAATTTAATAGTAATATATAAGTTACAGGAATCATTAAAGTTTTCCTGTGGGATTACTGAAATTAGAACTGTTACTCTAGGAAGAAGGTGATGGAGCACATGCTGAACCTTTGCAATGGCAATATGTATTTAATGTATTTACTTCAGCTGAATCACAAGTTGGCTCTGTTCTTGCAAAAACCATATTGCACTTTAGGCTCCCTCACAGAAAACATGGTCCGATTTCCCTCTCATTTACAGTGGTGAAATGCAGAAGAAAAAATAAAAAGCATTGTAGGCAAAACCCTACCTGCGTGTTCATCAGGGAAGTGAGAGGAGCATCAGGCTCAAAATGAACCTCTTCTGGTGCTCCTTTAGAAAACTACTCCTGCAGCCTATACACTGACAAAAAATCCTCTTGGTGCTCTTTAATGTCGAGGCCAGAGAACTAATTACATCTTCCCCATCCTCAGTCTAATTTTTAAGTAATAAAAAATAACAAATAATAAAAAATGAAATGAGTTTAATTCTATGAGTTAATAAAATTCAAATGTTTTCCAATAGCACATCCCTGTTGATCAAAGTGTGGCAGGCTGTGTTCTTAACTAAAATAGGATGTTTCATAAAAAAAAAAAAAAAAAAAAAATCACACAAGAATCTGTCATTACACCCTTGGTGCTCATGTAAGACACTTAGTATTTTTTATAGTCAAGGTCAATAAAAAATCATATTCCACAGAAAAAAATAAAGTGCCTGTTTGAGTCTAGCAGGGGAAGGAACCTAAAGTTTAATTCCCACTTTTTCATTAGCAGCTTATTTTTTAGTCTCTGTTGACAGACAGAAAGAACAAAAATTTCCAGAGGAAAACAGTGCTGTGAATTTTATTGTATTTTGTAAGTAGAGAATTCATCTAACAGACTCGTGATTTTCATCAAGATCTGAGGGAGATCTTCAGAAGACCCATCCTTAATCCCCGTGGCTGATGTCTGAACACTAGCATTTGAAGAAAAAGAAAGAAAACATTTGCAAAGGATTATATATGAGTTACAGGACACGGGAGAGCTGCCTGTCTGACAAAAGTACAAAGCCCCGTCACTGCAAATGGTTCTTGTAGGCACCTGAAAGTCAGCCTCATCCGAAAGCCCAGGAAACTGCACCACAGACTGTCACCATCTCCCTGGGGTTGGACCAAAAAGCACCATCTCAGCAGCACAAAACAAAGCAGCGAAATTACCACCCCTGCTGGAACATGTCAATTTGCTAATGAAAATGAAAACATACCTTATTTTTTTTGACCTCAGGTAACAGGGATTTTCACATCACCGTTGTAGATGATTCTCTCGGGTACCTAATTTAGTAAATACATTAAAATAAACCATTATTAAAAGGAATTTTTAATATTGTAAAACATGCCTGTCATGCCACTATGGTACAGAATATGACCTTTTATATTCAAATTCTAAATTAAATTTACAAAGTCTCTTGCACTGTTTATTAACTGAGTGAAGAAGAAATTAACACAGTTTGAAGTGAAACATTTCTAGCTCACATATCTAGTGTTTACTTCACATTAATAAGAGGAGAGTCTGACTGACAAATTACCTTAAAAACACATATTTTTGCCTCACCAGTGAATATCAGCTTCTGAGACCAGAAAGCATGTAGCTTTCTGCATTTCTTTCTTAATGATTATTAGCTGTACCAATGTAATTGGCAAAATAATAATCAATTTTTTGTACACACTCCATTATTTTCCAGACACGCTAGTTTAATAACAAAGGCAGAGCTGTCATTTCTCTCTGCAGTTACTCACACTGTACAAATTCATCCTGTCAACACATATTTAAAATCTAATTAAAAAAAAACCAAAACAAACAAAAACACAAAAACAAGACCACAAAATTCAACATTGAGTGAATCTTTGTACAATAAGTGAGATAAGTCAGTGAGTCAATCCACATCTCTTAAATATGGATATTTTGTTATCTCCCTTATAGTTAACTTTCCCTGAGTGTGCATATGCTGGCACATACATGTATTTTCCATAAAATGCCTGCAGGAACACTTCAGCTCCATTCATTTATTGTAACCATACAGCATAATCAGAGCAAGGATAAACCACAAGTCTGATCATTTTGAATAAAAAACAAAGGCAAGACAAACTATAGGCACTTTTTCAGCATCTTAATTACATATCAGCTCTACAGTTTTGACAACAAAAGTCTGCTGCACATTTGGTCCTCTTCCACATCCCACCCAAATGTGGGACAGGTGCATAGAAACAGTCTCCACATGCCACTGAAAGAAACATTTCCTCATTTCCTATTTGTGCTTTTTTTTTTTTTTTTGGTTGGTTGGTTTTTTGGGGTTGTTTGGTTTGTTTTTTTTTTTGGTTGATTGGCTTTGATCAAGGATGCTGTGCTTCCTTAAATGCAATACCTGGGATCTCGAAGAAAATAACTCCTGCAGACCCTTGGTGTCATTTTACTCAAAATGACCTCTGCTTTTATGACAATTGATGAAATCCATCCTGTTATTAATGCATGGAACTGAGAGAAGCCTCACACCTGAAAAGCATCTAGAAAGCAATATGGTCAGCCTGCTTTTAGCAGTCTCAGCCTTTGCTGTGGTCATCCTTGCTCTAAAGCCACAACTCTTCAGCCACATCACAGGAGACCTGAAACAGGATGGCACCAACCTGCTTTCTCCAGCAAGGCACATTGATTCATTGAGTGGCTTTATTTAAGTATTAATTTATTAATGAGAAAAGAGTCAAGAAAAGTAAGACAGCATGAAGGCAGACTGAGACACTAAGCAGATTTATTAATTTTAAAAGGCTGATCACTTTCCTTCATTTTATCTGACAGAGTTGGTTCATGAGTTATACTTCAATAACTACTCTATACTGTGCTATTTTAAAAGGATTTCACAATAAAGGAAGCTGAAAGACTGTGCACAGTCTGGAGACCATATCTGGTGTGACATGAATATAGTATTTTAACCAGATTTAATCTTACAGTATTCCCTGCTCTACAATGACTTTGCAGGAAGAAACACTATGGAAAGGAAAATCTGTTCATCCCACACCACAAAACACTGAACTGCATTGCAGGCTCCAGCAGCTCTTCCTACATATTAAAATGCTTTCATCAGGGAATCTGGAAGCTGTTACATTGGGGGGTGGGTGTGGGTTGGGGGGTGAGGTAGGAAACAACAATACTACATCTTGTTCACTTCACTTTTGGGCTCATTTTCATTGTCAGTAATATTTCACTGCAACAGCTTCAACCGACTGAAAGAGAAAGGGATGTTTGGAGTGGTGAGCACCACAGCTTTAGAAGCTGATAACAAATAAATATTATTTGATCCACATCCTCTTTAGCATCATGACAACCCACTGTCAAGGTCCTGGCAAGACCTTCTGCTTCAAAATTGGAAAAACAGGGTACAGGCTGCAGGAAAAGTTAATCTGCCTGCTTTCTAACAGCAAAAGGCTTTAAGCTTTATCATGTATATGCTCCGAGACACATACACATAGTTTGGGAAATCTGGCCTCGGAAAACACCGCTTTCTGTATTTCAGATTCCTTAAAAGCCATAAAAAGTAATTACTGTTTCCCCATCTTGCTTCCTGCAGATTGCAGGTCCTGATCTGAACTGTTAGATAAAAAGCTCCCTTTGATTGCAGTGGGGCTTAGATTAGTCTGTGTGAGCACAGGTGAAAAAAAAAAAAAAATTAGAAAAAAAAGGGGGGGGAAGAGGAAGAAAAAAAAAGAATATGAAAAACAAAAAGGAGGCAAAAAAAAACAGAGCAGGAGGAAAGATAATTAAAAAAAAAAAAAAAAAAAAAAAGAAAAAAAAGGGGAAAAGAAAAAGAAGGCTGTGAACACAACCCCAGGGGAAGTGCTCCATGGACATACCTAGGGAACGGTCAGCCCGCTGCAGCCGCCGGGGTGAACACACCAGAGCTAAGCTTTGGATGCACGGACGGATCCTTTAGTACGCACTGACTCCCCTTTTGTTGCAGGAATTGAAATTTGAAACAAACAAACAGGCAAACAAACAAAGGATGCTGCCCCTCTCCCTTCCCCACCCCTCCCGGCCCCGTCCCGGGCCCTTGTGTTCCTCCCCCTCCCCCGCCCCGCACCTGGCTGTGGTGGAACTCCGGGCTGGGAGTCCCCAACCAGCGTGTGTGTGAACCTCCATGCCCCCCGGACTAGGAGATGTGTGTGCCCCGAGCCAGAGCCTCTAACCCACGACGTGGGGGCCTGGCCGGGGCGGTGAGCAGCGCAGCCCTCCCTGGGCCCGATCCCTCGGCTGCGGGACGGGGATACGGGACGAACCGAACGCCCCGCGGGTGTAACGAAGAGAGGCCGCGCCAGGGAAAGAGGCGGGGTTTTACACCCTTATATAGTCACCCCCGCGGGGGCATGGGTTATTTTCAAACTGTTAGAAACACGGGTAAAAGAATGCAATCTAGAGCTCTCCCAAAGTGTGCTGCTCTCTCTGAGTCTAGGCAGGTGACGGGCAGGCAGCGGGGAAACAAACGTTTGTGTCTCCGCAGTCCTGGGCAGCCCGCTGTCACCGACACTCCACCGCCCTCGGGGCCGCTCGAGTTTAACGCGGAAAACCAAGGGATGAGGGGCAGGGAAGGTGCCGGAGCTCGCGCTGAAACAGGGTGTTGAGGCGTAACGCCTCCGAATGCAGCCCCTGACATTTCTGCTTTACGGGGGACAAGCTGCTGAGAACATTTTTCAGGATTGTGCTTCTTTATGAATTAACAATTGAGAGCGGCAACGAGGGTCACGCCATTCCCTACCCCCGCTGGAAACTTGAAGATACTGCTCGATTTGTTCTTTGCTGGGTTTTTTGTTGGTTTGGGTTTTTTTTTTTTCTGCATGATGCAGAAACGCCACTTCTAGCAAATTTCTGCTCTGGCTTTGATTCCCTCCATGCAAGTCATCTCACAGAGAAAGATTAAAAAATAATAAAAAAATTAAAAATCAAGGGAAAACATGTCACTAAGTCCACAGGGCTTCAAACCAAGCAAGGAGTGAGGTAGGGCAGTCTCCGTCCCCGTAACTCAACTGCACCACAGGCACCACAGGCCAGGACACTTCCTCGCTGCTTCACAATTGGCTCAGGTTTAAAAGCAA
>JAOEGS010012813.1:50554-80408 GCA_025447755.1 Corythornis vintsioides | reverse complement strand
GGAGAAGGGACCACACACACACACACACAGGGACGGGCACACACACACACACCCGCCGTGAAATGTCAGGAGCGTGCAGCATCGCCGCTGTTCGCCGCCACTCACAAAGGAGCTGAACACCAGCCGGGGTTGTGCCGTGCCGACCCATGGCCCGGCTCGGCTCGAACCGCGCACGGCCCGGCTCCCCCTTCCTGCTCGCGGGGCTCGTCCCCACCCCTCCGAGCGGGCTAGAAAGCAGCCGGTCCTGCCCCAGACGGGTTGGAAAAGCTGTTTGCGGATTCGTACCTCCACCCCCTATTCCCGATGCCCCACCTCCCCCCCTGGCCTTCGCTTCCCAAGCATCGCCGCTGGCCGTGGCAGGGGCGCAGGGAGCGCACCTACCTGTGGCATCGGGCACGGGCGTGCGTGGGGGCAGCCCCGGAGAGCACATTGCATTCAAAATTTTCAGCTTGTACAGCGGAAACGTATGAGTTTGTGGAAAGCTTGTTTGAAGTCTTCATTAGACATAGTATAGATGATGGGGTTGATGAGGGAGTTGAGATATCCAAGCCACGTGAAAAAGTCAAAGATGGCCATATGGAACCAGCAAGCGTCCTTGCAAATAGGTAACACCAGGCTGATGATGAAAAAGGGCAGCCAACAGACGATGAAGGCTCCTAAAATAATCCCTAAAGTCTTTGTAGCTTTCCGCTCTCTAGCGGCCGTGAGCTTCTTTTTCTCCAGCAGGGCATCTGAGACCTTCACCTTCACCTGGTTCATGTACACGGGTGAGCCCGTTTCGCTGGATCCCTCTGGGGCCTTGGAGTTTATGGACGTGACGGAGGAGGACGACCCTGGGGAGTCTGTGATTAACTGAGCCCGCGTTAGTCTTTTACCTGCTTTCTTTGGCGTCTGCTTCAAAATCCGCGATCTGGCTTCCACGTAGATTCTGCCGTAGAGTGCTATCAGCAACAGAGTGGGGAAGTAGAAGGCTCCCACCGTGGAGTACACGGTGTAAAGAACGTGGTCCGTGTTCACAACACAGCGAGAGACTTCCTCGGCCTTCGCCTGCCGCCAAAACAAAGGGGGCATGGAGATGCAGATGGAGAAGACCCATACTACAGCGATCATGCCCGCTGCCCGCTTGGGAGTCCGTTTCGTGGAGTACTCGACGGCGTCGGTGATCGCCCAGTAGCGGTCCAGGGCGATGACACAGAGATGCAGGATGGACGCCGTGCAACAGGTGATGTCCGAGGACAGCCAGATATCGCAGACGATCTGGCCCAGCGTCCACTTGCCAGTCACAGTGTACATGGTGCTGATGGGCATGACGAGGATGGAGACGAGGAGGTCGGTGACAGCCAGCGAGGCGATGAGATAGTTGGCCGGCGTGTGGAGTTTCCTCGTCTGGTAGACCGTGGCGATGACAAAGGCGTTGGACAGCACCGTGGCCAGGGTGACAAGCGCCAGGACGACGGCGAGCACGATCTTCCAGGAGATGGGGGTGGCATCCTGGTAGCTCTCTTCTTCGGTGCTGCAGTTGCGACCGTGGTAAGAGTCGTTGGCGGGGAGCAGCGGCGCCTGGCAGGGGCCAGTCGGCTCCATCCCTCCGCGGCCGCCGCCCCCGCAGACGGCGGGGCTCGGTGCGGCACGGTGGGGCCGCTACCCCGGCAGGACCCCGTCGGCGCTGGGGGAGGGCTGCAGCATCCCCGCGTCGGCACCACCTCCCGCCCGCCCTTCCGGGAGCACCGAGCGGGCTGCTCGTACCCTCATGCACCGCGGGGGACGGGGCAGGGCAAACACGGGGCCAGGCGTGCCCGCTCGCCCCGCCAGCTCATTGCCCCGACGCCTCCCCGCGGAATGCGGCGAGCCCCAGGCATGGGGCTCCTGCCCCGGACGTCCCTTAGGCACAGCCCCGCCGCCCGCGGCTCCGCACCGCGTCTCGACGGGCGCAGCGGCAGCGGCGACGCCGCATGCCCGCGGGCAGCGGCCTCGCCCCCCGGGCTCCAGGCGCGACGGCGGGGGCTACGAGGGCAGCGGAGCCGCCCCACCGGGCTCTGCCTTCACATGCAGCCCGCCGCAGCAAGTTTGCAGTCGCCGCCGCGGGTGCGGGAGGAGCGGGAGAAGGAGGAGGAAGAGGAGGGTCCAAGGAAGGCAGGTGGAGAGACCAACTCCCATGGCGCCCCGCCGCGGGCCATGCTGTCGGTGCCCGGCCTCGGCCCAGTGCGGGCAGGGGCCGGTGTGAAGGAGCGGCGAGAAGCCGCCGCCCTTTATATAGCGGGCGGCGCAGCTCCACCGGCACCGAGTAACCGGTACGCTGCCGGGCGGGCTGCCCGCGGAGGAGGAGCCGCCGCCTTCCTCGGCCCGCCCTCCTACACCCACCCCGCCGTCCGACGGGGGAGCCCGGCCCTCCTCGGCCCCGCGCACCGCCCTACGGCCATCCCCCCCGCCCCTACCCCACCGCAGTAAGGAGGGGCGGCGGCACCCCCGCCTCGCACACACGCACGCACCCCTGCCGAGTGGGGCGTGTGCCACGGCGTTGGGCAATGCGGATGCCCTCGGTCCTTCTCTCGGTCCCGTGCCTTCTTGCGCCGTGTCCGCTACGCCGCGGGTCTGAGCGCCACGGAGCCCCCTGGCCGCGCCGGGGTAGTCGCCCCGTCCCACGCCAGCGGTGCAGGTGCTGCTCCGTGCCGGAGCTGGGCGTGCGGGGAAGGGTAGGGGTGAGCAGGACTGTGCGTGACGGGGCACAGCCGGAGAGGCCAAGCGGCTCGAGTCCGGCCGCCCTGCCCGGAGACGAGGGGCTGTGTACCGCAGCGCGGTGGATCCCGGTGTTGCAGAAGCTGCACATCCCACCGGATCACATCGCCTGCTTTACACTTAAACTTCTAGCAATCCAGCGCCTCCTGGGCTCAGGCTCTTTTTTAAAATTTTTCTTTTTCTTTTTCTTTTTTTTTTTTTTTTTTTCCTGGTGTGCTTGGAAACTCACATTCGTGACTGAACATCCCTGATGTACTCCTACGGGAACCTTTCGTACTCGGAAGGCTGGAGCAGAAGGGGCACTGAGAACATCCATTTGTCCAGGTCCCGCAGCTCCTGCCGGCGTTTGTTCTCTGCAGCTGCAGGAAAGTTTTGCACACAAAGGAAAGTGCGAGCTTGCTTTTTGCTGGGTCAGGGTAATTGTAAGCTGAGTGAAAAATGTGCTACAGCCCTTGAGTACATCTCCTAACGATGCCACAACAAATGCAGTAAAGAGGAGGTTTGAGTCTGCAGACATGTTTGTGCACACCTGTACATGTTGCTACCTGCCTAAGCTCACTGAAGTCTCAGTGTTCCCCTCTTGGATATCTCTTTCTGGCTGGCTTCCTGTGTGTTGGGAAGTCACCTGTGTCCCATCTTCTGTGGGCCATGCTCAGCACCACGTGAGGATAGGTGTTCTGCCTGGGACGCTGAGTTTATGTGCGGGGTGAGAAACCTCAGGACCCAGTTGGTCATTCTAGAGCAAAAGGGAATGGTACACCTAGAAGGACATAGATCAAGAAAAGACATCCAGAGGAGGCTCAAGAGCATCCATCATGGCCCAGAGGGGTGAGGAAACTTTATGAAGAGAAGCATTGAACTGAAGGAGAGGCATGACTGCACAGCAGTGTGCCTACAAGGACAATCCTTTCCCTCCCTACTTCAGTACTGGGCAAGGTGCCTTGATCTTGGGATGCGCTATGCACCCACAGGTCCCCTGAGATCAAAAAAACAGTGACAGTGCTTGAGGTGTTGTTAAACCAGTCCCAGATCCAATCTTTAGTTAGGCTCTCTCAAGAAGTGAGTCACGGAGAGGGTTGCCTTGGATTAATCAAAGTCTGGTAGTCACGGTTTTCCTACATTCACCAGACTGATGGAAAGATAAAATGTGAAGAAGCCTTTCTGTTTTTTGGGTTTGTTTTGTTTTGTTTTGTTTCCAAAGGTGTTGGGTTAGGGTTTGGTCTGTTTCCATGTTTTTATTTTGTGGTACCTCCTTGTGCTTAGTGGAGCTTACTAATTGGTTGGAGTCTCTAGGCTTTACTGCAGTAAAATAGTAATAAAGAGCTATCTACATTCTTCAGGTCTCTTTGATGGGCAGAGATGTTACCATCCTGGTTTCTAATACAGTGTGCTATTGCTTCCACTTCTTGACATTTCTGGCTTAATTCAGTTGTGCATAAGTTGCCCTAAAGCCTCTATAGTTCAGCCTTTTTCCCAAATAGGACTACATATCTGAGATTGATTTAAATTTAAAACACAAGAGGAAAACCTAGTCCATTCAGTTTTAGAACAGCTTTCCTCTTTTTTGGAAAGGCTTTTCTGATAAAATTATAGAACCTCCAAGGCTAATGTTCTAGCCCAAGCCACTGCCATTATCCATGTCATGTAATGAAAACAAGTACTATGTGAAAGAACAATGAGTTCTGGCCACCCTACTAATGTCACTGTTTACCCCTGTTATAAAATGTTTGTATTCTGTACACAGCTTTTGTTGTTGCCCTTCTCCATTAATTCTGGGTTATTACTCATCAGTAATCATCATTCATTGCTTCCCTCTTTGTCTTGGCAAGAAGATGCTTTTCTCCTTCTTTGTTTGTTTTCTTCTGTTGTGCTGACTTGTTTCTTCTCAGTTATGTAGTACTGCTTCCAGTGGTCAGGAAAACATTCATTCACCCCTGGCATGCCATGGCTAGCTGTGGTGACTTCAGTTCACTTCCCACAAGGATCACCCGGTCATCATAGGCAGGTTCAGTAAGCATTCCCGAGCCTTCTTTATGGGGCTTCAGTATTGGGTTAGGAATATCTGCAGCAAGAAAGTGAAGCCAACTTCCTAGTGTGCTCCATGCCATAGATGTGGTGCTGTGCATCACTGCTGGTGGGACATGCAGAAGGCGTGTCCCAACCCAGGCGCTGGAACTGCTGCACTCTTTAGGCTGTATATGCTGGTTCCCAGGATTTGTGTCAAAGCAAGAGGTGCTCAGGTTGTTAAAAATTGTGTTTCCTCTCTGCCCAACCAGGCTGCGTGTAGCCCCATGTCATATCTGGGCCCCCAGGAGGTAAGGCTTGATGAAAGCAGGAACCAGATTCCATCTACATCATCAGTATGTACTGGAGTCTTGGAGTGACAGTCAGAAATACGTTGTGAATCATATGTATTAACACATGACCAATCACATCTCACTGCTGTGCTGTCACCCTGAAGCTTGCATTTCATTGTTTACCTTACTCTTTCTTAACTGGATCTGGAAAGATGCTTATGGGAAGAGATGCTATTTCCTGAAGATTTTGGCTTCTGTGAAAAGGCAGGCATAAAATTAATTTCATTCTGCTGGCATAAGACTGTTAATACTTCTAATATCCAGATTTTGATGTACTAAAATACCCAAATATAGAAACTGCAATGAAAATGGAGCCTATTACTGGTTTATTGAATCACAAACCGCCCATGTGTGGCATAAATATCATCAATGACTTATAAGTGAGACAGAAGACAGACACGTAGATGCAAACCTAATTACCAGAAAGGAAAAGTCCTCATCCTACTGTCAGATCTGTCCTGGCCACAGATAATGTTGTGTGGGTTTTGACTTTTGGATCTTTTAGGTATTTTGATCAAAGGGCTAAGTGCACAATATAAGCTTCACCTCTACCCTTGACTCAGGTGGCAAGTTGTGTGTAATGACATGTGTAGCCTCCTGCACTGCAATGAGATTCATCCTCATATTTTAAATAATGAAATTCTGAGTCCTTCTGTTAGCAAAAATAACCTTCACTATGTAAATCAACGCAGTAGTATTCTGTTGAGTTTGCCAACAGACAAATAACGCTAATGTATATGTGAAGTTTCTCAATGTTAACTTTGAAATATAATTGAGGCCATTCAAATACTAACACTTTTAAGTCACTAGTCAAAATAAAAACACCCAGCTCAAGTTACTGAAATTTAATTTTAAGGAACAGCTGGGCCTGGTTTTGATTTTGACTCTTAAAGACCCAGGAAAAAAAACAAGCACATGGGCTCACTAGGCACACAATTCTCAACCCAAGGGAATAAAGCCAGATCAAGTCATCTCCTTATTCTTCATACTGGTCGGGCACAGTTGCTGAAAAAAATGCACACAGATACCCTCTGAAGAGTGTTACGTTACTCTTTAAGTAGTTAACTGCAATCAAGCAAAAAAAACCTCCAGGCCTCCCTTACAGAGTCTCTGTGATTTCAAATCCAGACACTGCACCCATCCCAACCCATTTCAGTTCATGGAGGCAGACTTTGAGGTTGGTTACTGTTCCTTATTCAACTACAAGGGGTTTTCTCTTTAATGATATTCCTGGAGATGCTCCACAGGCAACTGCTTCAATCCTGCCCCACTTCCTCTCCTTCCAAGCTGCTCATTATTATTCTCCTATTTTGTTAGAAAGCAGAAGAAACAATTGCTTGTGTGAAACCTCCGAGGCTGCTCTAATTTACACTAAAATAAGTGCAAATGTTTTTTTGCTGCCTGAGGGTATGGGTAAATAATCATCCTTACAGTTAAGGCTGTCTTCAGTTGTACACCTGGAGGGGTTTTAACTCACTGAGACAAAATACAGTGAGATCCACTGGGGAATGAGCCATAGGAAATGGCTGTGACAGTACAACATAAAGGGACAATTGTCTACCAGGACTGAAAGTCAATGGCATAACCTTTAACTCCTGCCTGTCACATAAGGAAAAAGAAAAAAAAAAAAAAAAGAAAGAGAACACCTGTTCAGCATGGAGGAAAAGAACTGTATGTTTAAACTCTGTAGGGATTCAAATTAAAGAAGTCTCATGTTCTGTGCTCAGACCTGACAGAAGATAAATCCTCCACTTTCAGATATGGACCTATACCGGGTTTAAAGCTTTGGCCCACTTCAGAATATTAAAATCTTTCTTTCTGCTTTAGAGGATGAAAACTGTAAGGGTTTTCTTTCAGGACCTAGAGTTGATTTCAGCTGCGTCCCAAATACCAAGTTTTCAGAAATTAAATGCAGAATTTTATGTTTAAAATAAAACCTCTGCACACAAACCATTTTTTTTTCCTTGTGAACTCAGCATGTCAACAACGATTTAAGGGGAGCTACAAAGATTTCTTCCCGCTAAAGAGCTGGTTCTTCTACATTGCTAATTAATATTTATCTAGGAAGGAAGGTAACATACTCAGCCCACTGACACTATTTATAAGCATGCTCTAGTCTTCTTTGTTCCCGGAGGTAATCAGAAGCTAGGAGCTTTTGCTGGCATGCAGATTTGGGCTGCTAATTTAATAAAACGAATTATCCATTAATTTGAGTCCTTTTAGGATGTCAGTGTTTGCTAGTTGACAGTTTCTTCTGCAGTGTGAGACCTAATTGCAAAATTTAGTTGTCTAATTCTGCTTAGCAAGAAGCATAAAGAGGTGCTTATGACTTCAGGAAAGGAAGAAGTTTTGAAGGTCACAGAAGGCTTGTAGGCCTAATTCCATTAGCCAAGCAGGGCAGCAAGACTAAAGCAGTATAGCAAACATAATATAGAGAATGGCTATGGCATTGTCCATGTGCCAGAGCTTGGAAAGGTCAGGATGCCCTTTTGGGGTGTTGGAGATACATGCAGTGACTCTCAGCAGCATGTCATGGTACAGGCCCAGCTGGCAAATAAGCACCACATGGCTGCTCACTCTCTTCTCCCTCCTGCCAGGATGGGAAGGAGAATCAGGAGAAAAAGGTACAATCTGTGGGTTGAGATAAGGAGAGTTTAATAGGAAACATAAAGAAAGAAGAAACAACAATAATAACAGTAATCCTAATGAAACATAAAATGAGTGATGTACCACTCGGAACCTGGCCAGCCTTGCCTGAGCTGCACACACTTCTTCCAGCCAGCCTCTGCCTTGTATACTGTACATTATGTCAGTATTGTATAGAATATCCCATTCCTGGTTCAGTTCTTCAGCTGTTCTGGCTGTGCCCCTCCCCAGGTTCTTATGAAAATTAACCCTATCCACAGATTCACAGATTCACAGATATTAGGCGTTGGAAGGCACCTAGAAGATCATCTAGTCCAACCCTCCCTGCCTGGACACAGCACTTTGCAAGGTAGTGTACAGCTGAAGACCTTGTTCTGGTGACAAGAGTTTCTATAAACCAATTAAATCCAACATAATCTGGTCTTGGAGTGAGGCTGTTATGAAACTGTTGGTCTAGATGCTGCAAAGCGTGAAAAGAATATTGGAGCCAGCAGAGGCCATCAGTATCACCGCTGCTCTATGTCTAGCTCTTTCTGTGAGGAAGAAAACAAAGATTCAGAAGGCTCAGAAGAGGCAGGTCAAAAAATTGTGTCATTTTCAGCTTCTGCCAAATATGAGCCAGTGATATGTTTCACTGGCTGCAAGCGGAACTGTAACTCATCTGACTTTGAGGAAAGTAACCAAGTAAAACTACAGAGCCAGATCAGCAGCCCCAGTCAGCATTGACCTGATGATTTAAGGAAGCTGTAGCCAATGCCATCAAAGGATATGTCCTGTTACCATTTTCCAATCTTTTCAATTATCCCTAGCTTGTGTGACTGACAGGTCTCATAGAGGCCTGTAAAACTGCATTTCTTCTTGTCTAGTGTATAGGTGTGTTAACTGGAAGAGGGAATACTTAACTGTAAAACACAGATGTTATATCTATCTAGACAGGTCCATTTATTTTTCATTACAGGAAGCAGTCAGTCTTAAAGGATTCAGGTCTCAGATAGAACATGCCCTGAAACAGGTTTTGAGCTGATCTTAAAAGTACCTTGCATCTGGGTGCAGCCTTTGAAATGTTAATGGATTTTTTAAAAAGAATTAGATGTGGTCTTCTCCTCATTTGCAAGATCATGACTGTTATTGCGGAAACAGAATGAGGTAATATTTAAGTTGTAAATTTCATGTTCTTATCTTTCCAAACCTTACTCTCCTCATAGTCCCATCAACTGACTTCAGGAAGTCTACAAAGGCACATTTGGTGTGCAGTTCCTATCTTTAAGAGCAAACTCAGGCTTCCAAATCCAAGCTGTCTTCTTCTTACAAAGTACAAATATTTTTATGTATATAAACCCAACCAAGAACCAAAACAAACACCACAACATGCAGCTTCTCTGGGCTTACCTTTACTTCCAAGCTTTGTCTTGCTCCTGCATCTGGGCACAACTCTGCATGGGAGCCTGACCTGTTCTCCCACTGTGCTCACACTCCTGTCACTGGGAAGGAGGAGGGAGAATGCCCTTGTATATCTCTCCAAGACTCACAGCCTTTCTCATGTTTAAAACAGAGCACTAAATCATGGGGGATTTCTACACTACAAAACCCCAAGCATGATAAAAGATGCTGGAAAAACCTCAGGTGATACCTCACTGCCCAAGATGCCTCTGCTTAAGAGTGTTGCCAAGGAGGTTTAGTAGCTAAAACTACTGTCCTGTTTTCTGTCATGTTCAGTTACATTTTTCTAGTCTTGGAAGCTGCATTATACCTACCTAAATGCTACCACACATTTCCATAGCCTTCTCTTGTGGCCATGACCTCCTTCATTCCTTTTTTGTGCATCCTTTCCCTTATCTCATTCCTACACTAATACTTCACTAACCAGCAAATTTTCTTTACATGACTTTCAAAGCCTTTGGCAGTTTATGCACTCCTCATCACATATTCAGGTCAATTACTGCCTCCCACTAGCTGGCCCCTCCCTGAGTTTGATTTCAGACATTTTCATGCCTACCCAGGCTTGAGAGAAGCTTCCTGTAACAGGCACAGATATCCTCATTATCTTACCTAAAAATCCTTCTTTGCTGTGATGCCTATAAAACACTCTTGACAAGAGTCAGGCTGTTGATTAAGCCATGACTGCAGATCCCTGTTACTCTTCCTGGTAGTATTTTGTTTGTTGATGCTCTCTCACCTATGTGCCTCTGCTAGCAGCAGTTCTTTAGAACAGAGACTATGTATTTGTACTTAAGTCCTTGCAGAGCCTTAAAAATAGTATTGAAGGTCCTGAACCTGGGCATTGAGTGGCTTGCTATAAATTACTTTTATATCAATAGCAACAATTAACAACATCTTCCCTAGTGTTGCTTTTTATGTATACAGTTCAGAAATCAGTGATCCAAGAATGATACAAGCCATACCCTTAGCAACATGAGTGATCCACATAAACTGACCTGGTCAGTGCAGCAGGGAGTTTAAAATAAGATCATCCAGAACCTACAAAATGTAAAAAATCCTTATTTTCTGTTTAAGAAAAACTGTAACATTTTGTTATTTTTAAGATAAGAACTGTCCCTTATTTCTGCTATGCAACTGGACAGAAAAAAAGGTGAGTAAAAGAGCAGATTATTAAAATGTAATATGTACTTGGTTGTTTGCTTCTATTGCAGCTCAGAATTGTGAGCTGTTGAGATAAAGGCAAAACAAAACAAGAAACAACAAACAAACAACAAACAAAACCCAAAAAACACAACACACACAGAAAAAACCAACAATAGCAACAAACAAACGAACAAACAAACAATAATAACAACAATAACAACAACAAAAGCCTGCCAGAAAGGACGTTCCCAAAGTCTGTTTGGCAATCAGAAATCACAACTACCCTTTCCCTTCTGCACCTGCTTCTTATCTGTCTCAAGAGATTAAGTACTCCTAAATCTCCCTAGATGAAAATTTCTCACTTAATGTTTGATTATAAGAACTAGGGTTTTAATCTAAAGTGATCCTGCCTAACCTCTGCCTAAAGTGTACAGACTTAAAATAAAATTTTAGGCACCTGGTCACGACAGACAGGCTCTCTATTCTCAGTGACTTTCCAGACCTCTTCCTCTCTCCAAATAGTGAAAATATATATTCTAGAAAATCTCTTTCATTAGGGATATGTTAGATGCCTCAGCAAGGCAGACCTTTTTACTGGCTTAGCACTGGCTGTGACATTGGATGTTAATTTACCCTTATATTCCACTGCACTGGCCTATCAGTGGCCTTTGGGCCAGTGGTAACCATTCAGCATGGATCTGGTAAGATCTCATCAGTGCTTTTATTCCTACATAAGTGACATTTTGTAAATTCCTGCAAAAGGTTTTGTTTCATATTTTCAGAAAGACCTGAAGGATTCCAGTAGTTCCCTTTTCAAAAACCAGTGCTTTGGTAGAATTGTTCAGTCATTTCCATTTTTATTGCCTTTAAGTACACAGTCCTTTGAGGAGCACCATGGGTCAGTCAGATGTTGACAGCCTAGCATTATCTGGCTGAAACAGTATGAGGAGCTGATGGTTATGTGCACTCCCTTTTTTTCGGATTTGTTACATGAAAATTGTTAGACCTTCTTTAGATATCCTCATTTTCTTCATGGAAGGAGTCCTTTAAGCTTGTTTCAGAGATTTTAAGCATGATTTAAAATAATCTGCTTTCTCTTCAGACTTCACTTTTTCTGGACTCAGTTTTGCTTTCATTTAAAAGGGTCAGACTGATGCTTTTCATAGAATCATTTAGTCTGGAAAAGACCCTTTTAAAAAGATCATCGAGTCCAACTGTTAATTGTTTTCAACTCCTCTGACTTTTAGAGATACATCAGCAGTTTCCATTGAATTGCATATAAGATTTACCAAACACCAGAGAAATGAAGAAATGAATTGCTTGGACATCTAATCATATCATGTTTAATGTGACCTTGAAAAGAGAGGACTGGATTAAATGGTTCTATGGCTCTTTTGGTGAAGTTTCTATATTTTCGATGTATTTGAAGCTAAAGGGCACATTTCTACTCTCTTCAATTTAAAGAACTCTTGATGAGCACAGACAGATAAAGGAAAGCAATCGGGGAATTTGAGAATATTTATTCAACTGTTTTAGATAATTTAAGTCTTTGCATCTTGACAGTAGGAGATTATGCAAGCAGTAGCTTCACTAAATTACACAATATTCAGATGGAGGTGATTTGCAAATAGATGTATCTCTGTAGAAAAAGTTTGTGTGGGTTACTCTGAAAGCCAGAAATGAGAAAGTATAGAAAATGAACAACAAATTATCTCTGGGACCAAAAAACAGTTTTGACAAAATAAGGACCAAAATCCACTATCATTTAAGTACTGTAGCAATGTACATTTGCAGTTAAATTCCACCAACACTACTTACATACTTGTTAGCATTTTCTGAATATTTGAAGCTTGTTAAAGAATTTGAATTTCCACCTAGTGCAAGCAAAAAAAAAAAAAGTTGAGATAATGGCACTATCTTGACTGACAATGTTTTTAGGCTGGAGCCAAACTGAACTTGGCATGATACGAGATGAGATTGCTAGGGACTAATATAACAAATGTGGAAAAAAAAGAATAACAATATAATTTTTTTAAATGATTCATACTGGAGGTCATCCATAATTAGGATAGTGGAAATTATACTTGAAGAGGTCTGGATAATGACAAAGTCCTTGACCAACACATCTAAAATTTAACCATAACCGTAAGTCACACACAGGAGAAAGAAAAAAATGGTTAGGTACTCCTATGATACCATCCTTCTCTAGTTATCCATAATCAAAGATGAGGGAGTAGAGGGGCTGTCAGGGACTTCAGTTCTTTCACTTTGATAATACTAGGGTCATTGTAGTTAAAAGTTGCCATAACTGTATAGCAGAAATCAAAAGCTAGATGACCATGATTCTTCAAGGAAGGAATCCTCTTGATTATAAAATATTCAGAGATTGGTGCATTAATAAAGTAAGCATTTGTCACGATCCAATTTTTGGGTATGTGGCGTTTTTTTTATGAAAGGTTTAAAGGTGATCCCCAAATGGTGACATTAAGATGCAAATTAGGTCAGATGTCACATGTATAACAAAGTTTTATTAGAGTAGCATAGCAAAGTTTCTGAAGCAGATAGGACAGGGAGAAAAATAAAGACAGAAAAGAAAGGAGAAAGCAGGACACAGCAAGTGTTAGAATAGTCACCACCAGGCTCCCGCATCGACGACAATGGGGAAATGCTTCCTTTTACCCATAGGGTCCCAGATTTTCTTATATGGTTCTTGCCCACTACACCCCCACTTGTCTCCCTGTGCAGATGAGGAATTCCTTCTACCTTCTCCGTACTCCTCCGAGAGATAAGGGAGGGGTATTGTTTAGATAGCACAGTCCTTTGTTTTGCTAATTAGTGATATCAGCCATTGTAAATCGGGGGATTAAGGCAGCAGACGCCTCAGGCTGGTTTATTGCAGGAGGACTGGCACCATTTATCGGTGGTCTCCATGAAATATCGAGGCCTGGTTATCGTTGGACACTTCACTCCCAGCGCCAGCTACAGACCTGCCCTGTCTCCAGTCTCAGGCACACATAGCAGGGGGGGAGGGAGTTCTCAAGACAGACAACAGATGACCTGAGTGTCTCAACTTCTTGGATTGTTTGAGACAAACGCTATTATGTCCTGCATGTCACAGCATTAAATGTGATTTGTTGAGAAGTGAACAATCATAGCTGCAAAGTCCTGGGAAAAGCAATGTAATGCTTACATCACAGGATGATAGAACAGAAAGGAAGACTGAGTGTATCTATAACCTGTTATAAGAAGTTCTATGTGTAGAAACAACATAAAAGTTCGGGAAATGCATCTACCCATCTGAGACTTCTTGCAACCCATGGTCAAGTAACAGATTTTTAAAGACACTGTAAAGATAGTGGAGTATTAAGAGTTTCTACCATTATCACAGGCCAAAAAAATTCACTAGCCCTACTGATGAAGATCAAGAATTTGTGACTAGACTGAGAATCGGGCCATAGAGGAGGGACACAAGCTATTTATTTTTATCATCCCAGCCGAGATAGATGGAAGAAAAGCAGACAAATCCTCAGGGTCACAAGAGAAAGGTCTTCAACATGTCACACATTCAAATGATGACCCATCCAATTCATTCTCCCACATCCCTATTTAATCTAGTCCACTGGTAAATTGCTTTCTCTCAAAAATATTTCCATATTATTTTTAACATAAACTTGTATGCCTTCAGTGTTCAATAGCTGGTCCTTCCATGCTTTTGTCTGTTTAATTAATGAGTACCTGGTATCAAACCTCTTCTACCAGTATAATTTTCTATAACTTGCAATCAAATAGACTGCAATCAAGATTCAATGTTAAACTCTTTCTACAGGTAAAACTGTCTTGCTGTCTTCAACTCTTTGCATCCCTGTTCCTACTTTTTGTGATATTTAACTTCTCATCAGTTCTTTCTACACCATTCACCTAACTTGTTTCCTTTACATTACTTGAAGTTAGTGTAAGAAGACTGAAAGAGGTACAGATATCAGATATATGCACATATATAATTATATATGGATGCGCATATAATACAATTATATATGTTATACAATACGTATACATGTGTATACGTATTGTATATGTGATATATCTAAATATATGTGAAAGGCAATCACAAAAAGGAAGGGGAGAATTTTTTATTCGTCATCGTGGTGGTTAATATAAGAAGTATGAGGAATTTGCAATCAAGAATTTTTTTTACATCACATCTGGAAAATTTTCGGTTACCTTGAGAATCATGAAGCTCTTAAGCTACTTCTAGGAGAAACACAAAATAGAATTAGCATAAAATCAGGGCTGTACATTTTATTTTTAAAATATGCATATATAACATAGCTATTGACTACTAAATTGCAGGTGCACTCTACCATTTTATAAACTAATCAGTGGAAGAAAGACAGGAGGTGATTTCAAAGAGAAGCTGCATCTACTTCTGCTGCGTTGGTGAGGCAGAGCTACAGGCTGACCTGACCTAGTGCTGACACAGGTTTGCTCTGCAGAGGAGGTCAGACTGGTTGACTTCCTGGAGATCATTTTCCAGCCAGCATTTTTATGTTTCTTTGCATTAATGCAGCAGGATTTCTCGACATAGTCATGAGGGATTAACAAATAGAAATGACTGAAGTTTGGAAAGGTAGCTTTGGCTATCAAGGCAATGAAGGTTTTGTCAGCCTTGATATAGACTCACCACTTCACTGTGATGTAAATGTACTGTATATGTGTGGAAGAATCACTATCTGGGTTAAAATATCAGCAGGATTTGGATTCTGCCATGCCATACCGATGGCCTGCACCATGTGTGAACAATATAAGGGTGACCTGATCCTGGCATTGTGATCATTCAGAATGAATTGCTGTGAAATCGTGGGAATTTGAGAAAATAAGGATAGGACTAATAAAGTAAGAGATAGGAGGGACTGCCAGGAATGTGGAAGAGCCCAGTGGAGAACAGGAAACAGCTGCATTTCACCAGTCTCAGTGGGGTTAAAGGGGGGGGGATACAGTGTGCTAGTAAGTAAAATTGATGCACTAAAACACATCTGTTTAGCTTATTGATAAGGCAAAGTTTTGCCTTATTATATATGTAAGCAAAGTGTTACAGTTCTGTTACTGTTATTGTTCTTATTAGTTATCCTGTACAACTTGATAAAGATTGTTTTTGTTCTGAGCAAATTCTCTAAATCCTATCATCTTCGTAAGAATTTTCATGTAGCAGGAACACCCAGTGGCTTCTCTTTTTTCTTTTTTTTTTTTCATGCTAATAGAATATTTGTATGACAGGAGAGCTTTTACTAATCTAAGGATTTAATAAGAGGGTCAATTGCAGAGACATTTTTTTCTGAAAAGCAGAACGATATTTATTCACTCCTCAAACAGCCCTGAGGAATGTTAAATGAAGAGGTTTGTAGCTTGAGATTAATACTGGGCTTAAAGGCCACCTGACCACTTGAGTAGAAGTGGGTTTGTAACAGTCAGGGCACTGAAATAAGGAATAGGGAATTACTTCACTTGTTGCAGAGAAGTCAGAAATTGGAGTCTTCAGTAAGCTTGGAAATTAGCCTGTAGTAACACACTTGAGTTTGGCTTCTCTCTGATAGCCACCTCTCTGATGGGTGACATGACTGTATGGTGCAAAATGTGGTTTTACGGTGTGGGAGTGTCTGCAAAATCCCCAAGCTGTTTACCCTGTCTGATCCCTCATTAGTGAGAGTAAAACATTTACAATCTCTCTCTGATAGGAGGAATCTGGGGGTCAAAAGTTAGCCACCAGTACATGCAGAGAGCCTGGTCTGTGCTGATGAGTGCTGTTAAAAGCATTACAGCCTGTGCCAGAGCAGGACAGAGGATTTGGAGCTAGAGGTGTCTTTCTGATGCAGCAAAAAACAGGGAGGTTGCCTTAGCCTAGTCACCTCTGCAACTAAATATTTACAAATTACATTAGATTTTTCCTATTAAATTGTCCCTTTTTTTTTTTTTTTGTCAGAATGATATAAAGGATCCTAACGTAGATGAGATTTAAACCCATACTGCATGCCAGAGTAATGTTAATTTGTTACAAAAAGAAGTGCTGCTATTCAACACTGTGTTAATGAAATGGTGAGATATATCCATCTTGAAAGCACTGTAGGCAAAGGATGCTGAAGCAATTAATTAGGAAACAAGGAAAATGGAAAATATGTATTTTTTATAAACCAATGTTAAATATGGGCAGTGGGCTTTGGCTGCAACTCTACAAAGATTCAGAATTAGTCCTTATTAAGCAAAGGATATACTCCTTATTCACTGTCACCTAAGTTAACACCAAACGAGCTATTTAATGAATCATAATTTCCTAGATCTAAACTGGAAATGAAAACAAAACTGCAGAACCTCACTAGAGTGGGCCATAGGAGTCTAATATTTTACCCTACAAATTCTACAGATTCTGGTTTGTTTTCCAGTTGTCATTCTGTTGTCCACTGCTCTTGCGATGCCAGTTGCAAAATCCAGACTTTTAATTAATGCAATACTTTTATGTGCTGATGGCAATCATGGATGTTATATAGTCAGAACTATACATACCTGTACGACCAGTCACAGGTGTGAAGGCAGACTGCACAGCACTTGAGATTTATCTAGCTGGTAATAACACAGTTACTTGTAAAACAGTGAATTGAAAACAAGGCATTTCTTGCTGTGTTTTATTTTTTTTATACTAGAAAGTTCACTGCCAATAAGGCAGTGGCAGCTTTGAGGAGCTGGATATTACTATTCATTTGAAACAGAGAGAAAATATTTCAAATCTTCGAGATAATGCTAAAAATCAGAATTCCTCCTATAAGGAAAACTGAGGGTATTATAAGTTAGTGCTTTTCTTAGCCAATCTAATAATTAGGGGTTTTTTTGTTTCTTTTTTCTTTTTCTTTTTTTTTTTTTTTTAAGAGGAACTGCCACACAGTTCAGATGTCTAGTGTTTTGACAATATGTACTGCCTTGGGATCCTTGCCTGTCAGTACAGAAAACTGAGCAGATTTCTTTCCATGTGATAAGGAACTTCTTCAAACCTGCACTCTCTCCTCTTTAATCTCCTCCATTTAGCCATGTGCTGTTTTGCTGAAAACTTCTTCCTCCCCCAGTCATCACAAGGACAGTTTCCCCTGATCTACAATCTCCCTGTCTCACCTTTCAGATGTAGCTTTCTTTTTTTTTCCCTGTCTTCTTTTTTTTTTTTTTTCTTTATTTCTTTTAGTCCCTCAGTTGCTTTAATGACAGGTCTCCTTGGCATGTGCCTACAATGCTCTTGAACTTTGCATCCTCTCCTGTCACCACGTTATTTCTCTCCCTGTTCTTCCATCCACATGTTCAGAAATCAATCAACACTGATTACCCACTACATCTACAAGAGGTTCAGAGTTACAGTTTTGAAGGAAAAATTGTGGAGGAATTCAGACTTCAAAGGGGGTCTCATTCTGTTGGATCAATTTGGAGTGAGAACTTACTGTTCTCAGAAATGAATGCTCCTACAAGTCAATAGCTAAATAACTCAGACCTTGCAGAATATGTTTCATTTAAAACCAGTAAAATGCCTACTTAGTCTTCTCTGGAAAAAAACCTAAATGGTATCAACAAAAGCAAGGGAAGGCTGTTGTTGTTTTAACTGTTGTTATTGCTGGCAAATACATCACTGGAGAAATCTAAAAGTTTGTGTTCACAATCTGGCATATTCAAATAATGCAGATGCTATCACAGAAAACTATTTAAATGCCTAATCAGCTTATGGCCACAAAATAATGAGATGTTAAGCCAAGGAATCTATGGGGTCACATTGATTTATTTAACAGTTGATGCATTTCATGTGATCACAGCAAGCAAACAGAATTGATTTAGAGCTGCTATTTATGGAGAACAGCTCACCAGGAATTGTAACCATTCAGTCTCCTGGAAGCCTGTCTGACACCATATTGGTAATACATACACACAGTGCAGACTGACAAACTTCTGTGTTTACACTGCTAATGGTCCCAACAGATCAGAATTGTTAAGCCTGTCTGGAAAACTTCATGATCCTGTTTCTTTGCTCTGAGAGAACTGAGGAAAGCAGTTTGAGATGAGTGAAAATTAAAGTCTGGAAGAGGTGAAAGCAGAACCCTGGAGCATGGCATTTTCAGCACATAATTAATGATAAAGAACTCGCACATCATTAATAGAAGACATATTTAAACAGCAAATCAAAATTTCAGTACTTGGTTCTCATAGGTAATTTTGGAGGTTTCTTGAAAGTTTTGCAATTTGGCTTGTTATTCAAACAAAAATCTAAGAAAAATTATTTTCCAAACAGAAAAGGTGTGCTTGGTATGCTATATTATATTGACTTTGAAACACAGCCATAGGGGACATATCATAATAGGATGTGCTGCTTGTCTAGCTTGGAAAAAAGATAAAGTAGGCTTGTTCTTGTAAGTTGTGTGCTACACCAGAAAATATTATACCACCCAGTAGAAGCATTTAAAAAACACATTCTTTGAATTGCAGTTTGCAAAAACAACAGTTGGTGGCACTTTGAAACAATTTTTATTTCTAAATCTGCATTTGCTGATTGTAGGTGTGTAAAGGATTATATTAAACCAGTAAATCACTAGTCTACAGTAATTCAAATTATGGCAACAATACAGAATGTATCAGCTGTCTTCTGCATGGTGCACAGCCAGCTTGCTTAATCCAAGATCTGCATTTGTAAAAACAAGGGAAGGTGCTCAGGGAGTTTAATTCTTCTTAAAAAACGTCAGAGAGAAATTACCAGAGAGACAGTAATGACAAAGGCCAGAGGAAGTCACTGCAAACTGCATGGTTCACTGCAGTCTGCAGAGGCACACACTGACATGGTGTGGCACATTTCTGTGGACCATTTGCCTTCACTGCATTTACAATTTGAAGGTTTGGGTTGGGTTTTTTTTATGTCATGGCACTGATGTGCATGGTATGTAACACACATGTACATTTATTTTTTAACCAGCAGCCACTAGGTGAACAGAAATTTCCCTGGATTTTAATCCCCAAGACCTGTGAGAGAGAAGAATAGAGACTGCCATGGCCATTCCTAGGATTATAGAATCATAATGATTAGAAAGGACCATTAGGATCATCAAGTCCAACCTTTATACTAAATCTCTCTGACCACTAGACCATAGCCTCAAGTGCTACTTGGATTTTAAACACCTCCAAGGATGGTGACTCCACCACCTCCCTTGGCAGTCTGTTCCAGTGCCTAACCACTCTCTCAGTAAAGAATTTCTTCCTAATATCTAATCTAAACCTCTTCTGATTCAATTTGAGGCCATTTCCTCTCATTTTATCTTTAATAAATTGGGAGAAGAGGTAAACACCAGCCTCACTACAACCTCCTTTTACATAGTTTTAGAGAGCAATGAGGTTCTCTCTCAGTCTCCTCTTCTCTAGACTAAACAACCCCAGTTCTCTCAGCCTTTCTTCGTAAGGCAATGCTTTCCAGAAGAATCAAGCATTTATCCATGGTGTTTCTATCACTTACATATGAATGTACCACCTGCACAGGAACTGCAGCTTGTCTGCTATCACAAAGAGAAATCTGGGCATTACTGAACAAAATTGATTGTTTGGAAGATATTATTTCTGTGTTATCACATTGGTTGTCTGAATATGTGGCATTTAAAGTAACTGACAAGCAAAACCCCTTTCATGAGAGGTTACCTATGAGCCTTTCTTCCACAGGCCAGATTCTTTGGGGTATTTCATTTCCAGAAGGGACATATCACCCCTTGGTACAAAGAAAGCCCTGAATACCACGATGACTTTGCTGCATTAACTGCAGCCATTTGTTCAAAGAACTGGAAGACCAGACTACAGCTGGTGCTTGGCTATCTCTACAGCTTGGCCAAAGGAACTTCAGTGCCTTCTGTTCCATCTCCAGTTCTTGCATATTGCAAATGAGAAGTCTCTGACTACAGAGGATAATAGATCTGGAACCACTGCAAGGCTCTGCCCCTCCCCATCATCCTGCACATGTATCAGTTGTAAATTATTCCTGTTTGCTGTCTTTGCAATATGTTGGTCTTGACAGTACAACCCATAAGTAATTCTTATTTAGCTTTCTGAATAACATGTTTTCCAGTTAGTAATGGTTCTTTAGATTTGCCAGTTTGGGTCCCATGGCAAAATGTTTTCCCTGGCTTCAGATAAGCATTGCTTGATGCATTTATAAATGTGGTCTTGCCTGGGAATATTTTGCTGCTTTCCCATGTTTCCACAGGGCTGTTTGCACTGAGAGGAGAGCTTGACCTATCCAGTACAACAAGGCAGACCTCCTTGTGAACAAAAATGCTGTCTGGCATTCTAGCTTTTCCATAATGTGCTTCTAGATTTGGTGTACTGATTTGAATTGTGCTGGCTTGCACATATTTTCATGGACCTCAGCTTTTGTAATGTTTGCTCTTCAGCTACGTTCACACGATCCTTAGGCAACACAGCAATGCCTACAACTTTTGTGCTTTACCAACTTTCTGAATACTTAATACCCCTATACACCCCTCCCTGCAGCAGAATACTTCTTTCAGTCTGAGAGCATAGCTTCTGATTCTGTTTGAGATGATGTTCTGGGGATTTTCAAGACAGTGTTCTCCAGTGCCTAACTGAGCAGTTTGTGCCTACACCCGCAAGAGGTGCTTTGCTGATGCTAATGTTCTCCTTTTGTATGCCTAATCTTGTGCTTGCAGAGGGCTCAGGAATCCTTTGTTTAGGCATTTTGTATACCTGCCTGGATGCCAAATAAATTTCCACACACTGGTGCTTTCAGTACAGGAGTGGATGCAGAAATACCTATTTCCTACCTGACTTTTACCTTGTCTACATGTAGACTTATGACCCATCTTTATATTGGCTGACAAGGTAGTAATTTCTGGTTCAGAAAATACTACCCTCCAATACATTTTGGACCTGCAGACTTCATTGTCTTTATCATGCTTTTGATTGGGGGACATGGTTTAGGGACACTGCCAGTGTAGGGTTAATGGCTGGACTTGATGATCCTGAAGGTCTCTTCCAGCCAAATCATTCTGTGATTCTGTGATTGAGTTGTCTCTCTGAGCATCTGTATTGGTTGTAAAACCAGGTACCTGCTCCCAGTGTGGCTGGCAATGTGGATGGAAGCTCAGGGTTGCAACATAGAACTTCCCAGTTCTGATCTTCTTTGTGGATTTTGTTGCTTGCTTGGGTTTTGTTTGTTGAGGTGGAGGGGTTTTTTTGTGTGTTTTATTTGTTTTGGTTGTGGGGTTTTTTGTGTGTTTGCTGTTTTTTGGTTGATTTTTTGTTTTGGTTTAATTTAATTTTATTGTTTTGTTTTAGAGCATCATCATTCTGGTCTCACAGTCCTGTCTGTAACTGTCATAGACTGGTTGTTTTGAATAATTTAGCCTGCTATTAATTCCAGGTCTGAAATGTGTGTTCTGAGTAGGTGTAAATTAGTATCCTTTCTGGGGCTATCTTGCAACTCTGGTCTGTGAACCAATTTCTTTCACTGCCACCAAGTCAAGTTTTGTGATCCATCAACAGTATACCCTGCACCAGTGAGTGTCTGTTCTCAGAAAAGCATCAGATGGACCATAGTCCATCAAGTCACCAAGTGAGTGAAAGTATCTGATATTTTCTACTATCTCTCTGAAGTCTCTGAGGAAGAGAGGCAGTTCATTTTAGTGCTTCATCTCTCCCTGAAAACACCTGAGTCCCTACTCTGTAAATAAAGAGGAAGAGGTGGATGCAAATACCCTCTGTCATGTTTGAAAAGCAAGTCTCTCCTTCCACTGACTATAAAGCTCGCTTTATAGGGAATATACATCATTATATTAAGTGGACTGTCTCACTCTCACACTCCTTTATTCCTTCTTTGTCTTTATCCCATCCCTTCCTCTCATTACTTCCTCCTTAGGCCAGGTGCCAAAAATGCCAGCAAGGCAGTAGCTCAGCTATCTCAGCTTAAATTGTCAAACTGGCTTCCACCTCTTTTATTGCAGAGAGCACTGTTATTGAAATTCCTCTTATTTTAGGCAGTGGTAGTATTTTAAACTCAGAACTATGTAAAGAATTAGCAGTAACACTTAACTGCTTGGCTGTGAAGGGGTGGTTACAGACCAAGTGAGGAAATGTTTGCATGAATCCTATGTAAGCAGATTCTCACCTAGAAAAAGCCTGCATTTCTGCCAAAATATTTGGCATCCGTTCAGCATCTCTCCGGCATCCACCACAAGACAATTGTCAGACTTGATTGGTCCAGCAGGAAAAGGCTTTTGCTTTCATTTCTGTGTGTTTGGTGCCAGCATGTTTCCCTGACAGTGATGCAAGAGATGACTGGACAAGTTCATTGACCATGGAGATGCCTGTGCATGGAATCTCTGTTTTGCAGAGGTGAGTAGAAGCCTGTGGTCATTCCCCAGGAGATTGGGTTGCCAGCATGCTCAGTTTTTATGAAGTCCCAGGGCTGGTGCTTCTTAAGCATTGCAGGTGGTAGGATGAGGAAGTCCAGGCTTCCCTTTGGAGCCAGAGCTCTGAGATGAGGTGTCCCAGCTGGGGAGGCTCAGCTTGAATGGTTCTTTTTCTTATCAACAAAACTAAAAACAGGGATTTCATAGACACAGGAGCCCCAAATTCCCATTTAACACCTTGGTAACTAGATGGTAAATGAAATATGTCTCTGCATTCACTAAAGCAGAGAAACTTGATTAACTTGCTGTTCGCTTGTGCCTTTTTTGTCAAGCATAAGGGAACAATAGCAGCAGAGGGGAATGACTTTCCCATTATTATATGTGTATATATATGATTACAACATTGCTATGTAGACATGGTTGGGTTTGTTTGTGGCTTACTTCCAGACATGTGAATGTTCAAACGCTAGGACTGCAGTGAGAGATTTGCTTGGTTTTCTTCTAAAGGTGGAGAATTATAAAGGAAGTAGGACTCCACTGAGACATGCTTCAGTCCTTAAAATATTTTCATTTGTCAACTGCTATCAGCTAATCAAGAATAATCATGAGCGGGGAGCCTAAGGATCAGTCTAAAAGGGAAATGCTGACTGGACACAAAGGTGGGACTGTTTTGCCTCAGGTAACCTGAGTCATGGTTTGCAGTCTGAAGTATTATCAAGGGGAGCAATGAGGCACAGCATTATCCAGGAAGGCTAAGGAAAACTGTTTGATGAAAGTTGACTGTGGAGTTGCTGACCTTAACAAAAAAAGGATTTCTTATACTGAACTAAATGTGTACATTAAATTTTAAAGGAAAAAAAAAAAAGTGAAATGTGTTATCTTTTGAGTTGTTAATGGAGAAATGCTGCACAGCATGTTCCATAAGCAGTATAGCAAGTGTCACTGAGCGCTATGGATGAGGGAAAACAGAATTCTCCTTTGGGAGACAGAGAACTTTAGGCAGCTGAGCATGGGAAACCTTTTGCACAGCATCAGCTTGGTTGATTTGTTCAGGTTCAGTATGAAAACATTTTCTAAACATTTTCATTTTTTGCAGAACTGATACTTACATTTCTAAGCTATCTCCTTAACTGATGTGTTCTCTGTCTGAAATATCCATTTAAACTCGTTGTTGCACCCTTCCAGCAACCTGATGTACATTTCCCTGACCCAGTGATACCAGAGATCTGTTTGGCTTTGCCAATCTAAGAATGAAATGCAGAGGGTTTTTTTCCATTTTAACATGAATTCAGCTGCCAAGGCCAGTGTCTTCATTACCCCACTTTAGCATGCATATATGCTAAATCCATTATTTATAGGCAAATTTCTGCTGATGACTATCTGTATGTCATTGCCAGAAATTTGGCTACATGCTCCTTCAGAAGTAGGCTGTCATTAAACAGCTATAATACTATCAGCACCTGTATGCAGAGCAGCTTGAAAATAAATTAAAACATTAAGGGAACTTTTATTTTCATGCAATGTCATATGCTACAGTTGTGAGTCAAAAGCTTACTTACAAGGTGATTTTTTTTTTTGTAATTTGTTGTTTAGGACCCAATTTTAGTTGTCTGATAATTATCAGAAAACAAAACACTAATGATGTCCCAATAAAATAATACAAATAAATAATAGCTGATTCCTACAAGTGGTTACCCATTTAAAAACTAGAAAATCTTCCTCCAAAACAGGAAACTGTGTATGTAATGCATAGACCTAGCCTTAGAAAACATACTCATAGGTCCTGCTGTTTCACCTGCAAAGTATTTCCTATCTGGGGAAGCAGTGGCCCTGTGAATGAGGGCTACTCACACAAGTAAAGGGTTGCATGATATCCAGTTTTCACTTGTCTATCCAAAACCAAAACAAGAAAACAAACAAGCCATTTGCATAGAAGGTTCTTTAAGAAAAACAAAAAACAAACAGAAAAAACCAAACCAAACCAAACCAACAACAAAAACCCCAAAAACAAATAACAAAAAAACCCCACAACAAAACAAAAAAAAAAAAAGGAAAAATCTTTTCATGTCTTGGATTAGGCACAGGCTTTTGCAGATCCTATCAGATTTTTTATTTCACTTGTCTTCCTGGGTGAGACAGTCACTCAAAAATGGGATCGATGACTTTAAATCAGTATCTCACCCAGTATTGTGAAAGGTCATATATCATTGTCTCCCAGTGCTAGGGTCGTTTGCAGACAGACATTCCTTGTATTGGAGTTGTGCCCAGAGGATTTAGGCAGGATGGGAATGCCACTCTGCTGGGCAGGCACAAAATAAAATAGTCCACACTTACTGCTGAAATAGGAATGAGCTGTGACAGCAGTAAAATGCAGGCAGTGGAGGCTTGTGAGGGAAGAGGTAAGTGAAAATAATGGCAGAGGAATGTCAGAGTAAGGCAGTGCCTTTGAGCCTCTGTTCCCTCTGGCTGAGAAATGTCTGTAAGGGGCAGCTCATTAGAAGACTGCAGCTGTTTCTAGCACCTAAAGCAATAACTAGACTTTTCAGAGGAGCTGGTGCTTGAATATTTCTGAAAATCTCCCCATAGCATGACTACAGAAGTCACAAGCTACTGACTGCTTCTGAAAACTTGGTTTTTGCTTAGCTGTTGATATGAAAGCTAAACCCATCCAAAAAGTTTGTTTCGCTTGCAGTGTGAGTGCATGTTCCTCCTCCATGGCCATTACCAGACCCTGTTATGTCCTAGATGTGGGAATTACTGAAGTCTTCAAAGGCTAATAGCTAAAGAAACTATTTCATTTGTAAGTACCCCCAACTGACAAGCTGTTAATCACATCCCAAGAGAGCTTGCCAGCTTGCGTTTTTGAAGATTCGAGGAAATAATGTTATTGCCTTTTATTAGTCTTTTATTTATTATTATAAACAGCACTGTTTAATGACAGTGGGCATCTTGCTATTATATGTAGTGTCAAGATATGAAATATAACAGTACATGTCTTGATGTGTTACTCTGCCTTGGTACCTTTTCCAGGAAAATAGCATATATCTACTAAACTCTGTATATATACAGAAAGCTCTGATCTTGATTAGGTTATTAAATTGACTCACATTCAAAGGGAAAACATATTTGTTTGCAAGTGAAAATAAGAAAATGAAATTAAATGGAGCTTCACAGAATGGGATGGATTTCAGAGGCTGTGAAATCAGAGTTCAAAAGGAAACACTGCATACTAAATATTTTATTTATAATTATAATTGCTTTAAGTATAGCATAACTGGCTAGTGGTATTTGGTTTTTTTCCTTAGGAACACATCTAACTTCTCAATTGTTTAGTGACAAACATTGTTTTCAGTGAAGTCAACATGAGAATAGCATCAAGAAGGGATCTGAAATAATACCATCCCTTTCATCAAATACCATGAAATGTTTATTAGCTGTTTCAGCCACTGTGTGCAAGTACATTCATCTGACTGGGACTGGGATGTAGATACACCACAGGATAGATAATGAAAATATTCAAGTTGCTCTGTTTCCAAATTCTTCAGTAAACACTTCTCTAAAACTGGAGAAATCTTCCGTGATGCACCTTTTGTGATGGTACCATGAATTCAGAATTTACAGATAGGAATTAGTGACTATTCCTCACCGTTCTGAAATATATCTCACAAGCATACATGTGACCTGTTTGCTTCAATTAGTGTGAGATGCTGTCAAAGCAACACCAACTCTTCTGCTCAGATTGCAGGAATTGTATCTTTCTTTACATTCACCGTGGGTAAATAGAACCGTGATATCGTGAAAATAAAGAATTATGGTAGCAAATCCATCATCTGCATCCTTGGCTCATAAGCATAACTATATTCCACCAATGATGAGCTGGACTTGCTTCTGCTTGAAAATTAGAAATGAAAAATAGATGTAAAAGAAAGCAGATATTGGAAATGAGTTTTGTGTTCTGTACACAGCATTTTCAAGTTGAGGACTACACCATTACAATAATCCAAATAACCCTCATTCAAATCATATTCACATTTTTGAGACCAAAGGCCTTGAAATGACTAAGTCTTATGCAGTACAAATTTTACATTGAAATTCAATCTGATAAAATTATGCTAGGTTATACTAGACTAGATGGTGATTCCTGTATACACATGAAGTATTTTTTTCTTCATAAATGAAAATTCTTTGGATTCACTCTGTTATTTGAAGAGCAAAGTACTTTTTAATACAATAACAGCACACTTGAGTGACACTGTGCAGTACCAGGTTTGCTATTCCAGAGAAACTCTTCACTTTTCATGGGTTCTGCCACAGCTAAAGGTGGTATTAACACATAAACCAGACCTTAACAATATTCAGTTGATTGAGAAGAAAAATGTCAGTGACTGTAGTGATTAAATGTACATTTTCTTTTCCTAAGAGGTGACCTGACCTTATCTTATCCCAGATGATTCATATGTGGCATATAAGAGGTCTTGAAATCACACGTTGTCCTCCAAAATGCAAGTTTTTTACAATACAGCTATTATTATAGGCTTTAGCAAAGGTCTTGATTTCAAAATAAATGAATGGAAGTCTGAATCTACATCCTAGTCCTAGTCCAATATGCTAACCCAATTTAACATTTTAAATTTTGTATTTTGTCAGTGTGCACCCTCTAAAGCATGAAGATCAATTTATCAAATAAGTATCCAGTTGTGTCCAAAACTGAATATGTAGTCCCAAATTCATGTTTGAATAATTCAGCAACTTTAAAAATAAACTTATTTAATATTTCCCAGCTATGTAAAATCCTCATGTACCATAAATCTAAATCCCCTAAGCAAACTTGCCAGAAATTTAATATCATATATGTCTTGAGAGAATTCTTCATTATTTCACCAATATATTGTCTGACGGGATTTTATTTTAAGTAAGTTAGTGGTAACAACTCTTTATTTAATCATGAAAAATGTATTGCAATGTTAACTACAAAGAGCCTGCTCCTACTGCATAACCATTAAAATGCATTCACCTATTCAATAATGTAGAATTGTTGTGTATTAAAAATTTAAATCTATAAATATTAATAGAACACAGGTCAGTCTCTTAACCAACACACAGCTATCGTTGTAAGCCTTAAGGGTTGCACATTTGTTATGTCATAGAACAAAACAGACATGTTAAAAAGCAGTTGTCTGATAAGGGAAATTTTGGTCCTTTTTTTTCAGGTGAAGGATAAGGACAATAGTTCTTATATTAATCTAAGGGTCTGTGGTTCTCTTTTTAAAAGGAAATGTTCCCATTTCAATCTACCAAGTCAGTGGGCTAGAGTCAGTTTTATAAGGGCAAGACATAAAGGTATAAGTAGCATAAGTAACAGCAGCCAAAGCCACCTTTGCAGCCTTGCTCCTTTACACCACTTTGGCCATATCAGGATGTCAGAAATATGTTGCTGCTTTTCAAGTGATTCCAAAGACACAGGCAGTGTATGCCAGATGTATCCAATGCTGACAGAGGGGACTGCCATGCAGGAGATGGAAGGAAACTCCAGAGTTATCTGGGTATTCATTGTCCCCAGAAATGGGGAAACTGAGCAGGTTGTGAGAGGGGTTTCTGTGGTGCCCATCAGTGTAAAGCAAACCTGAAGTACTGGAAGTACCTGAAGCACTCAGCAGTTTCTGGATGCAGGTAGCATCAACCTTATTTCTGACAGGAAAAAAGCAGACTCTTCATTGTAGTAGAGGTACATGGCCCTTTGCAGCCTGAATCAAATTCACATCCCTTGAGCACTATGTCAGTCAGGTTAACTAGTTAGTTACATCCATAAGTAACTAACTAAGTGAAAAACATGCACATGATGACAACAAAGAGAAGCTTGGACAACATGCAGAGCATAGGTCCATTGGGGTTATGTCTAGAGAAACATGCTTCTGTGTTCACTTGCTGCTCTTCTAGTCAGCTGCTCTGGGAAACCACTGAAACATGTCCATGCTGTTAATACAGCCTTACTTATTTTGGCCACAATGATGCTTGATTAGCCATGGTTTACAAAAGCTTTGTAATACAGCAGATGGAGGCAGAAACAATGTCTGTTGCATGCAGCTGAAGGGCTAGTTGAGTGCCTCTTCAGCTCCCTGGATAGGTCTGCTGCCAAATGTTGCAGGGAGGACATGTGTGCTTGCCTGGTTTGCATGTCTCTCAGGTCTCTCACTGGGGCTGTATGGTTGGAAACAAGGCAAAAGCTGTTTTATACCGTATTTTCCTCTTCTGTAGACTTGGTTATGCTCGTTTAGGAAAAACATGCATTGAGAAGGAGCTGCAGGTAGGGCAGGATGTATCATTCTTATGGTGTCAGGTGGGAATTTATGGTACGACTCTGAGGTCAAAGATGCTGGGAACCCCCCAGACCCCTGTGTCACAGCTATGACATGCTGCTTTGGGCACAATTTTGAATTTCATTCCCATGAGGTAACAGGACCTACACCATGGCCTCTCTGGGCCCTCTGAGACATGCATGAGGCAGAGTCACCTCACCCATATTCAGCAATGTTCATTGTGCTGAGACTTGGTAGCTCATGTAAGGCTTTCAAATATCCAGGCTTTAGGAGGGACTCTTCAATGTTTCCTCTGCTCTGATTTGCTGAACTGGCTTAAAAAAAAATCTTTGTCCATATAATATAGGAATAATTTTAAAAGAGCTGAAGATAGCTTTCTAACTGCTGCTCTCCTGGCTTGTGTCTCCTTTCAGAACTTCTGTCTTGTTCCTTACCAATGCCTATTATGTCAAGAAAAAAGTGAAAAAGGCCCCAAATCAGGTAAGGGCAGAGTAATGAAGTTAGAGTGCAGAGTTACAAAGTTAGGCAGCCATGAAGAGTCTGTTTGGGGACCATGACAACTAGAAAGAAAGGTCCACAACAGCAGAACACTGCTATTAGTTTTAGTCAACCATTGTTAGCGTTAGGTCCGAGCATTGTCTTTACAGGGTTTGAGTAGAATTTATAGCAAGGCTGATCAAAAGCTTAGTGATTGATGATAGAATCAAGATGTAATCTTTAATTACCTCAAGCTGATTATAATACATTATAATAGTCAAACCTACACCTCTAAGAGGGAAATCCCTGTGTAAAT
>JAOEGS010012813.1:6458-30658 GCA_025447755.1 Corythornis vintsioides | reverse complement strand
ATATTTCATTTTTCAGAATGCTTCCTGAAGAAAATTGCTTATTAAATTTTTATTAATTGGACTTTATACACAAATGTTTTATTTTTTAATGACTTCATGGAGCAGTGAAATAACCAAATTGTACAACTGATAGTATTTTTCATCTTTTTTTTTTGTAATCTGTTTAAAAGTAATTCTTGTGCCTTACATAACTAATGCTGCATCCTCTGAGATACTCCAGAGATTCTGAGAAAAGGCAAAAGGTTTGTCCAGTCATTGAGCAAAATGTTAATGAAGACTGAGTTCTGCACCTGCTTTTAGACATGCCAATATCATAATCAGATGGAAAATTTAAGTGAGCTTGTTTCTATATAGAAATACTATCATTTTCCTTTATAATAAAAATCTATGTGAATCTATGTGAAATCAATTACTTGATTTTGGAAGTAATTTTGGTAACTGCACAAACACTCTCCAATTTGGGACTGTATTTTCCACTCAGATGTTGAAATTTACTTATGTGAATAATGTCATGGAAACATTCTTCTTTCTTTTTGGTAAATTTAAACATACTGCCTGTACAATGTGTGACTAAGGATGTGTTATAGATAATTGCTGAAGTAATCTACAGTAGTAGGAAAACATGTTTAATATGTGTAACAAATTTCTTTAGCAAAAATTGCAGCTTTTATTGTAAATAAGTGTTTGAGATTAAATGGCCCAAACTGGGCATGGAACACATCTCTTTTGGATTCCTTTATCCAATGACTGCTTACACGAGCAGAACGTTGGCACACATCATTGCTCTCATCACCTCCAAGCTTCCAGGATGATCATCAGTATACATCTCCATTCTTTTTCTTGGCTCAGACAATTTTTATGCTAATTTGAATAAAACTGAAATTGTTTCTCCTTTAGAGATGACAGCTCTTAAACATTTTTGTTAATTTGCTGCTTTAAAAATGGTACCCACTAAAAAGTGAAAAATTACCATTCTGATGTAAAAGCTGTTAAATACTTTGAACACAGTTTAAAGTCAATCTTTATAGACCTGAAAGACTTTTTATCGGAAGAGTTTCTTAACGAGAGAAAAAAAAAACCTCATACAGAGAAACAGCTAATTAATATTGGCAATGGATTCACAAAGAGGAAACAACACTCCTCTCATATAGTCAAATAAATGATACTTTTCTTCTCATTAAATCAGAAAGCTGTCATCTTGCCAAACAGTATAGCTCTGTGGGCCAAATATCAGACACTAAAATGAAATAAAACCAGATTGTGGCACATGTGCTGGAGAGTTTGTTCTCAGATTGCCTGTAATGTGATGTGCCTTTCAGCAGACTGGTGGGCTCAGGTGGTGCCTTTGGAGGGCTGGGAGATGGCTGCCAGCCCCAGGGGAGGAAAAAGTGCCTGTGAGTGAAAGAGTCATGGCAAGAAGGCAGGAGTCCACGGGGCCCTTGGAAACAGTGCTGAAAGGAGCTGGGACCTGACTCACCCATAACTCAACACCCACAGTGGCAGAGAGAAACATTTTAGTGATCAGAGGGAACTGGCTGCAAATCAAAACCTGCTGTGATCAAAGTAACCAAGCAGAAAGCAAAATACTTGCCTGTAAGTATATGATGGATGGAGATTTGTTTATATGCAATTTTATTTCTGCTCTGTCTTATTTTGTCACTCTTTTTCTATTTAAAGTGCTAATTGTTTTGTTTTATATTTTAATAAACTCTGACTTTGAGGTGAAACAGCTTTTTGGTCTTCTGGTCTCTACCCTAAGGCAAAGACAGGAATCTCAGAGCTTTACCCATTTCTCCTCTCATGCATTGCACATGCATCCTTTGCTTCACCATATGTAGTGTTTGAATTTATCAGAATTAACTGCAAATTAAATCCTACATCCTGTGAAAATGCTAGGGTTGCAAAATTTGTGCTGTGTCAGACAAAAGAAATATTGACACTTTTTCTTTACACGGAAGTAAAATTCCACAGCATCCCATTCTTTCGTTTTGTTTTTCCATTCTAAGCTGGTTCTTCTTAACATTTCCAGATACTGGGTTCACTGTCAACTTAAAGGAAAACTTTTGTTTCATCTTCTTTCAGTTTGCTCTGGATTTTGAAGTGATGCACTGAGTCCTGAAGAGCTGGTCTTTGTGCCTCCACTCTATTTCACCTCATCTCAAGAAACTTAAATGATCTCAGTGCCATGTAACCCTGCCCCAAAAAATTTCATCTTTCAGCAGCAAAATGAAATATTTCAACCTCTGCTTTTAGGTTTGGAGGTTGTTGTTTGGTTGATTTTTAATTGTGAAAAAATCCTAATCAACTCTCTACATTATTTATTAAAAATGCTGGACTTAAGTAACAAGCTTTTACTGTGTTCCCAAAGGAAAAAACCTTCAAGTTACTCAAGAGTATATTATTTATCCTGGCATTATGGAGCACTATGGTTGGGACTGACTTATGGCTTTTCCCATGGGCTGCTTTCCCCATTTGAACTTAGTCTTAGATCATCCAGAAACTTGGGAAAAATCTGCAAGCTTACTACGAATGAGGTTTTGAAATGTTGTGGTTTGTGTTGTTTGATTTTTTGGGTTTTTTTGTTAGGTGCTTTTTTTCCCTCTTTCACTGTAGTTTTCTTTGTAAAGTACTAAGTTATGAAACTAAGCCTCTGCTCTTATGTATTGGAGACCACATATTTTTATACTATTCTATTATTTTGAATACCCTTCTGTAACTGGACCTTTTGTTTCCATAATTAATAAAATTCTATCATGTCTATGCTTTCTGGTTGCTAATTTCATGTCTATTAATATAGATATTATGCATGGTAAATTTTTTTTTATTATTATTATTAGTGCTTGCATTTTCTTCAAACACTAATAGTTTCTGTAAATTTCTACATGACTTGTGTTTTACTGTTTACTTCAGATTAAAATGTAAATTAGAACACCCCAAAGAACTTCCCATTTCCTCATGTTTGCACGTGCATATATGTACACACAGAGACATTTATATATCCATCCTAAGCCCAGAGGATTTAAAACTGATCTGTGGTCATCAGGGAATATTCTGAAGCTATTAATAAATGCATTTTTACACTGATATTATATCAAGTAGCCATACTGATATTTTCTAAGTGTCTAGAACTTTACAATTACATTCTTATTTGTGTATAAATGTTGTGAATATTTTGCTGCCCACAATAATGCCACTTAAACCTGGGGAAATGCAGAGAAATATTTTTTAAATCTTATGCTATAACCCTTTATTTCAATGTGTAAACAATTTTACTTTAGATTTTTTTATGTTTGATTTTGCTTTCACAATATCAAGTTATTACAGACTCCAATTTATTGCATATCAAACTATTTTGGAACCTCTGTTATCAAGAGCTCACACTGATGTATTTTCAATCTTTGTGTAGAACAGAAGCAGTACCTTTCAGAACATGAATGTCTGGAAGCTGATACATGAAGTGTCTTTCAGTATACAGGTACTTAAAGAAAAAAAATCTATCTCTAATGTGACAGGCTTGCAATAACTGGAATCTAATTTGAAAGCCTAGAGGTCACACTACCTGGATGGTTTATCCTGTTTTGATAGCAACTCCTAAATGCTTCATACATTTAATTTAAATGCAGAATAACTACCTGCAGAACTATGCTATGTACTTCTAGTTAAGAACTATTTTTATAGTTTTACAAAGAAGGCTCCTTGATATTTCATATTCCAGAGTGATAAATCTATTCCCTTGCAAACAAGGCTTTTGCTCTTTTTTTCTGTTCTTTTTTTCTAATCTAATGCTAAGAATTGTAATATAATTAATCTTCACTTGATTTATTCATCTGCTTGATTGGTAGGTGTCTCTGGGATGTGCTTTCTCTTAGTATTTTTAATGTACTTCCAAACCTGTGTGCTGAACATTTATCAGTAGTCATCTTAGTTAGGACTGTATTCAATTATAGGGCTGTTGTGTTTCACCTTCCCTATTTGTGTAAGGTGATTTAATCCAGAATGTTATTTGGCTAGTTCATTATAATGCAAAATAGTATTTCTAAATAACTTTCTTATTTTCTTATCTATAATTTGCTTTCTCATTGCCCTTTCTGAATGCTTCAGACTTTCCTTATTTGAATTACCACAGTCTGACTCTCTCTGCAGCATAAGAATAGGACAACCTGGGCAACATAACTAAGTACTTTGAAGTTCCTGAGATTGCTGATACCAGTTTTCTTTCCTTCAAGCTCAGCTTTCCTCTACCTTCCCCTTTTGCCATTGCTTTAGCAATCTTCTTTCCTTTGGACATCTTGCAGAGCAAGCATCCTCTAAGTAATACGGGGCTCTGTGGTTCTCTAAAGCTACTTCTCTTAAACTATTTTTTATCCTATTTCTCCACCCTGGAAGACTTCCAATAGTACAGCTCTACCTCTAGAAGTGCAGTTGTCATGACACTAAACACTAGAGAAGTTACTTTTTCTCTCTTTACACTTTTAAGCAAGGCTATCTTTGTTGTACTTCTTTGTAGAAGTACTTTTGGAAGTAAAAGGAAACTTTTTCAGGCTCTGGAAATCATTACACAAAGGGAGTCTCTGCAGCACAAGTGGATGGCCTGTGTGCCAGTGACAGGTTACATCTAGGGATGCAAAAATCCAAACTGCTGGGCATAAATCTCTGTTATAGATTATAGCTTCCGGAGCTATAATCTTTGAAGTTTTTGAGATCCCAGACCTTCTGGTAGCTGCAAATACAGATTTTGGCACTATTTTTAATATCCAACCCTGAGAAGGAATAATTCTCAGGAGCACAAAGGCAGATATGTGCATGTGGGTGCTGTAACTTAAATAATGAGAGGAAGAGCACCATGGTGGCTGTCTACAGTGATGCAATCAAATGCTTGCATTCACTAAATTGTTCAACCAGTCCCTGGCACATTTTGACCTGAGCAAACTAGAACCCTGCTGAGCAGTTCCACAGCACTGGCTAACTCATGCCAAAGTCCATTCACGACAGGCAGTTTGGAAGTGGTCACTCTGTTTTGGAGGCTGAGAAAAATGAACAGTATAAGCAGTTAGTCAAAGCCAGTTGGCCTGGGGATTACTGAGGAGACCTTGGCACTGGTACATTGACTGTCTTAGACATAACCATCTTGTCCACTGAATTCTTGGGTGTGCACTGTAGAACTGCAGCTGGACAAATCCCCAGGGAGGGGTGGGGGAGTGGGGTCTAATAACCTAATCAAATACATTTTTGGTCTTTCAATGCAGAAGTGCCTGAAATGGGCATGAGGGGGCAGTGCCTGAAAGCCAGGCTTTTTGCAAAGTTACAGTCCAGGTAGTGACTCTGTAGTGACTAGGATCTGCATGAAAGGGCAGGGAGTGGACTTCATAGAGAACCCCAGTGTTTGGGCAATGAGCACGAGGAACCTCAGGGACAAACCATCATAGATAGTTCAGAAAACATCTGTAGTACTATCCAGAGAGAGAACCTGTGCTGTTAGGAGCTTTTTGGTAATAGACCTGGCAGTGTAAATGTCCTCCTACCATAAGACTTTGCTTGAGAGCAAAAAAAAAACCAACAAGCCCTTTGTGGACAACTGTAAGTAGAGATTCATCCAGATTCTCCTGTGAACAGAGTAAAGGAGACAGAAAAGATAGCTAGCAAGGTGTGTCATGCTGGTTGATTATACAAAATAGTTGTAGGCATTATGTATTCTAGATGGTTATTTCACCCCTGTAACATTTTTCACCTGTGCTTTCAGTTGAGCACAATAGACCTTACAGCTATGGTCATCCATTGGAAATATGTGTAAAATACTTCTGATCAGTGTGGATCTTTTTAAATCACCTGATTCTTTCTCATATAGCACAAGAAACATACTGGAATTGCAATAATTTATGGAAAATAGGTGTGTGCTGTCCAGGAAAGGTAAGATTAGATTGGTGTTGTTGAGAACCACCATGGTAATAACCAGCAGTTAAATAAAGGGTAGGTGGATGAAAACATAAATATTTTGATCAGTTTTGCTCTGGAAAGATCACAAAAGAGATTTCACTGAGACAGTCCTTGATGTACTGCCACAGATCCTGAAAATAGGCAAATATTAATCTCTATATTTCTAGTAAATTATTATTACTGTGGTTACTGTTTTCTAGGTACTAGGTACTGAAGGACATGTGTAAATAATAATGATAAGGTTCAGTTATTACTACATAGCCGCATGTACAGGAATAACAAGTATGATGTTATATGAAGGAAAATATATCCTCAAAGATAGAGGAGTGCTAAAAAGTACTCTAGTAAGAGTTTATCTGGAATGTAATGTACAATGATAGCTGTTTACACAAATGAATTAAACATGCTGAAAAGCTGAGAGACTTACAATTAGAGAAAGAAAGATTATCAAATTATCAGAGGTCTGGAGCACCACTCCTACGAGGGAAGGCTGAGAGAGTTGGGGTTGTTAAGGCTGCAGAAGAGAAGGCTCCAGAGACACATTATTGCAGCTTTTCATTTCTTAAAGTGACCTTATAAGAAAGATGGAAAGGGACTTTTTACCAGGGCCAGTAGTAATAGGATGAGGGGTAACAGTTTTAAATTAAAATGAGTAGGTTTAGATTAGACATCAAGAAGAAAATTTTTTACTATGAGGATGATGAGACACTGGAACAGGTTGTCCAGAGAAGCTCCATATTTTGAAGTGTTCAAGGTCAGGCTGGATGGGGCTTTGAGCAACCTGATGAAGTGGAAGGTGTCCCTGCCCATGCCAGGGGGGCGGGGGGTGTTGGAACTAGATGACCTTTAAAGATCCCTTCCAACCCAAGCCATTCTGTGGCTCTGTCTTCTGTGGGGAACTTTGCTTTTCCACCCTAACAAAATGTTGTGTGTATGTAATATCACATGTTAATACAACAGAGTAAAGCTATTTGAACTAATAGCCACTGCTATCACAAGGACAAATGAGTATAAACTGGCCATTAATAGATTTATCCTGAAAAATGTTTCTAAACATAAAACCAACAATGTTTTGGAACAGATTTTCTAATTGCAGCACAAAATTTAATGTGCTTAAACAGAATGATCAAACCTGGATTAAAAGATGTGTTTGACCAAAATAGCAGAACTCAAATGTTTTCCTATGGCCAGTCTTACCAGAGAGCAATAATACAAGGTTCTGGGCAATAGAGATATTGATCCTCTATCTCTAGGTAAGTTTCTGAATTTTGTGTGCACTAAAAATCACATTGGCCAAGTGATGCTCTCGCCTCACTTCATGCTTAGCTTCTCTGTCTGCTCTTTTGCTATTGTTTAGGTACTTAACTACATCTCAGTCATTAAATATACCTTAATTGTTTTAGCAATATAAATATAACATTTTATTATTTCAGTAGATTAGATCTTCAAAATATATTGTTAATCTCGTAGTCATATTGTTACATCTCAGTTTGGCATTCTGATGTATAATGTCCATTACTCTTAGAGTTTTATTGGTTGCTATAGTAACTGGCCATTGCTCCTCTTATGACATTTACTTAGGCTAAATTCATAGTGACCCTAAATCTGTTATCAAATGCATCTTATTGTTTCTATTTTGTGGGTTGGTAAGGTACCCAAAGAAATGAGCATAGCTTGTCTGACTGACAACATGGATTTGCAGGGCTGAATCCCTCCCTGCACTGCCATTTTTAAAATCCACATTTAACAATAAACCAGCAAGGTCTTGTACATGCTGAAACACAGTCTAACTTGATATTTATTATTTAATCCATTAAAACATTTGGCTCTTCTCACACACAGTTGGGGGACCAATTAAAAGTCCAGAAAAACTATACTAAGTTTCTCATGTAATTAGACATTCCAGGGCCTGCTATTAAGGGCCATCTGTTCTTATGGCTGACTGAGTACAACTGAGAAACGAGATGTTTCCTTTTGTACGAGATTCCATCTGTCTTGATTCTATATTTGATTAATGCTCTATGGGGGTGGAGGCTCAATTTATTTATAGTGGTCTTAGTTTGTATAGTCTATTAAATATGGTTTATCAGGTAGGATGTTGAACCATTTAGCATTTGAGATGTCCTTTATTGTTTCAGGGCAAATAACTCTCTTGAAAGTCTTTATCCATTGTTTTTCTCTTGTTTACATCCGTCCATCACCTGTTATTTTCCCTTTCCAGCCTTGATCCAGTTTTGCCATGGAGTAAATGATTACAACTGGAGAGAAAACACTGACATTTCATGCGTTTTACATTTGGCTGGTAAAGCCAACCAGATCTGAGCAGTACTGCAAAACATATGCTGCAAAGTTATGAGCTGGCTTACTGTCTTCTCTGCAACATCTGTGTGGTCCCACTGAAGGCAGCTTAGAACATGTCAGACTGCTGCACAACGTGGATACCTAAATTAATTTCCAATTTAAGTATTTCTGCTATTCTGCCAGCTGTGATGTGTCCATGTGTTGTGACCATTGTATTGGGTCTGACTGAGATGGGATTTGTTTTCCCCATAGCAGCCCTCACAGTGCTGTGCTTTGTATATCCTAACAGAGCAGTGATATGCAGCACTACCTTTGTTTAGCATGTCTAACAACAACTGATTGGTTCAGCTAGGTTGTTGCACTAGCACATATACACTTAAAACCGAAACCTGGCTCTAAATAATACTTTCACTTGTCTTGTATGCTCTGTATATAGCAAAGTATTCACAAACCTGTGCCAAGACAAGACATCTGGTCATTCTGCTTTGGATATGACACTGTGTTTTGATGTTTCATCCACTTTATGTACAGCAGCAGGTACAGTTATGGCAATATTCTAACGAAACATACATTCATTCATTCACTCAAACGCAGCATCTTAGGAAGGATTCAATCTGAGATACGAGTTTATAATGCACTGTTGCTGCACACTTAGCACTCCTAATGTCACTGCTCTAGCATCAGCCTTAGGCATGTAATGCCTGGCACTTGCCCAGGATGGATGGCTTCCTGTCAGCTTTAGGAATGGTTATCAAAATCCATAAGCAGTTTGAAAAGAACGTTTGAAGATAATTTTAGGCACTTAAGGTAGGATCATCTCACCAAAATTTAACCAAAGATAGTTACTGAGGATTGGGTTAGTTACTTTTTACTCCCTTTAGTATAAGCAGAGAATAAGAGGAATTTCAAACTTGAAATTCTTTTTCCCTGACTTAGGGAAGGTGTTTAATTAGGTACCTCATTTGGAGTGAGATGAATCACCTAGGAGCCCTCATCCCTTATCACTGTAAAGAGATCAACCTTGACTAACAACCTTGACTCTAAATTTTAGCCCCTTGAAGTTAACTTCTTACCCCTGATGTGCATTTCCCAGGCCTGCAACGTGATAAAATCAGTATTTTTCAGCTATTAGTAGCCTACTCTAGAGATGTTCTTTCCCTCTCTTGAGGAAAAAGGGCATGCATTTTTCTACAAAGAAAATATAAGTGCAGCCACTGTGACTGTGACTACAGCTGTTCATGATACACACCATATTGAACACTAATAATACAGTCATGGAATTTATCATCTACTGTGAAGGAGATGTGAATACCTCTGGGTGTAATTGAAAAGAATGTAACTTCCTTTTTAAAAAAATATCACTGAAGAGTATAATTTTTTTTTTTTTTTAATTTAAAGTAAGGGAAGTTGTTTTAAGAACACAACAAAAGCTATTAAAACTTTGACAGCTGTTCTGCTCTGGTGAAATCTGAAACTGTGTTAATTTTAACCCAAATTACACAGAGATAAATTGAGGATGTCAGAACTTTTCGTTACAATATTTTTGCAGACTGAAATATTTCTTTGTCTTTTTTTTGTCTTCAGGAATTACTTTGTTTCAAAATTATAATTATTCTATAATCAGAAAACTGGAATAAGGAACTTTGGTATTTGGGTTTGGGTTGATTTTTTTTCCCCCTAGAATGGGCCTTTCATAAAGATCTGAAATTATCAAGACTTGAAGAAAAAATAAATCATCCAAGAACTGAATTTTTCTATCTTATAGGAGCTTTACTTAAAGGGTCATCTTGCAAAGGTGTTTTCATCTTGGGAATGATCATGTCAGTTGTCTGCTCCCTTGATGATAATAATCAGCACTTCTCACAGTTTTCATAAAATGGAGGATAGTATAAGTCACTGGAGATAATATTACTAATAAAGATACTGAGTTTATAGATATTTTTATGTAATTTTATATGTGTTTTAAGACCTGCATTTTCCACGTGCTACAAAAGTGGCTGTGCTTTCTTAGAATTTAATAATCAGCCAGCACACCTTGGCATGTTCCTTGGAATTTTTCTCCACCTTCTTGCTTCATAAGAATACACAATCTGTTACAGAGGAACTGAAAAAAAAAGATAAACACATTAAAGCTGAAGTCTTAAAAATGGCTATACTATGAGCAGGTGACTTTTCTAGGCCCGCTCAACTTTTCTAGGCCCTGGCAAAAAGATCCGGCCTTCTCATGCTCCTCCCCAGTGTCAGCAAACTTGTTTATAAACACCTACAAAGGACATGATTTCATATAATTGAGACTGAATGGCCAGAGAATCAATGAAGTCTGTGCTATTCAATGGTATGTGTAATTTTCCATTCCAATACTTCACCTAGTGTCCCAGTGGAGCCTTTGTCTCTCAGCATCTAAATTAAGATTATGCAAAAATTCCTTGGTGATATCATATTTTTCTATGCCACAGAATACATCACAGGAAAACACTACAACCTGATCTGTCTGCAACAACCTGTGAAAAGTTTAGAGTTGTTTTTTTTTCAGTGACTATCTTGTCTATGGGATTGCTCCTCTGACACTTTCCCAAGAAAGGGAAATTGCATGTGAAGTGATTTCTCCCCTTCTAGTAGAGGAACAAATGAGAATGGATATGTGAAAATACTCCTGATAGAATATTTTAGACTTTATGCTCAAGCTGTATTTTAAATAAGGGTATCAAAATACAGAAAGAGTCTGTCATACAGAATGAACCTTATGGGTATTCTAACAGGCACAAAGAAGGATGAGTGAGAGCTTAGCAAACTAACAGAGGCCTGAGAAATAAGATTTGATGACCTTTTAATCACTAGCTTTCACAGTAAGTAGAGGAAGCTCATTTATTTTCTCAGTGCTTCAGTTTTGTTCTGTACAGTGGGGTTAATAACACTAGTTAAAATAAGTCTGTTAGGGAGAAACAGCTGTTGCTTGCCGTTTTTGATTAAAGAATCTCACTATTTACTTTGGTCAAGTAAATGATATGTGTAGATACAGAATTTCAAATTCATGAAATCATGACATGCTAAGGCACTCCTCTCAGACTCTGACCAGAGGACCTATGTTACTTTATGAGACAACTATACCATAAGCTAAAAAAACCCAACTGGACATTAAAGAGCATTTGACAATCTTCAGAGGAAAATACAAATTATCACCTTTAAATTTGAAATGACAGGTAATTATATCTTCCTCCCTTAGTACCCCTTTAGTTCCAATTAGGGATGCTATTTCTCACTCCCTCTCCCAGAGTGCAGCCCAATGCTACGAAGCACTATTGAACAGCTGCCTTACTTGACCCCAGGGGTGACTGCTTCTTGGCAGTGGATGAAACAAGCCACACAGATTCCCTGACTACATGGCAGAGACATTGTGACAAGCCTAATTAGGTAATGCTCGAGGAGTGTTGTGAGATACTTGAATTTAAAGCATTATGTAAGGCCAAATTAATTATGAGTATTAATGCAATTTTGATCTAAAGATTAATTTGAATAAGGGATAAAATGATAACAAGATCTTTGTGAGTCACATACAGCATGCTTTTCTTCTCCATATAAAATATCTCCCATATAATTTAAAATGTTTCTGTAGAGTAGAGCAGGGCAGTGCTGCTCAGAAGTGACAGGAATATGTGCTGCCAGATGTGAGTCATCATTGAACTCCAGCACTTATTTCTTTGTTCACATTTCAAGCACAAGACACTCTGTTCCCTATGACAGAGCTGCCTGCAGATGTCTTGATGGAATGTGAAATGAGGAACACACCAGACAACTCAGGGGTTGCTTGGTTTTGTTTTGAAGTTTTGGGGGGTGATCTTTATTCCCTGTGCAGATCTTTGGTGACATGGCACAAGCATCCTTGTCCCTGAGTGAAATCCTCTCATTCTTGAAATCAAGGAAACGTTGCCTTTGACTTCAGTGGAACTAGGATTTCCACCACGTACATGTTTCAGTGCCATGTCCTTTCAGGTAAGGAAACATGGAAATAGTGGAAATTATGTGAATTTATGTAGCGATGCGGTCAATTTCCCTACAAAAATAGAAAAATCAGACTGAACCAAATTGGCTGATTTCAAAATTTGTCTTCACAGTTGGGTGGCCAGCATGGCTTCTCACTGTGGCTTTTTTCTTGGTAAGCTTTATGTATTTTGTGGATTCCTAGTTTGGTATCAGATTTATTTAATGAAATCTCAATGCATGGAGATTGGATTTCTAAGTTTACAATTTTTATATTGCTAGGGTAGGTGATTTTGATTAAATACACATATCTACAGTATTAGATGCTCTAGGTTGAACTAGGTTGCTACTTAGATCTGTACTGACTCTAAGAGGAGTCTACAGTAACTAAGTACATTTAGACAAGTGAACTTTATCATTTTATACTTACTTTTTCATAAGTACTTTAGGTTTTTAGTGACATAGAGCTGGAATGTTGAATTAGTTAATGTTACTGATCTAGTTACCAAAGAAATGTGAGCACAGAATTGTACTTTAACTTTAGAAGTAATGTATGTCTGCAGACTCTTCCCACAAAGTCCACTTAGAAGGCAAGATTTCCACGTGCAGACTTCCTTGTTAAGTAAAATTTGAGCTAAATAACTAAAGCCAAGCACATAAATGACATTCTGAACGTTTAGTTCTAGTCCTTTTTGTTTACTTCTGTGCCTCATTTTAATGAGATACATGTTTTTTCTGTATCAGGGATTATAATTACTCATGTCCATAGAGCAACTCACCAGACAGTATAATTATTGCTTGCTTGTTGGTTCATGGTAAGAAAGTCTGACACGGACTCTTAACATTTTAATTTGTTCACCTCTTGGTAGCACTGTACAGATCACCTATGTCTGCCCTAATTTTTCAATACAAAGAGATTAACCTCCTGCCTCCATATCCTTTTCTGTGAGGAAAATATAACTGAGAATGAAGTGCAGCTTACTCACAAAGACACAGAGCTGTCTGAATTGTCACCTGGTGCAGGGTTGGGGAAGTCACACAGGGCAGCTGGATGCACATGCAGCACAGCCAGCATCACAGAAATGTCTGATGCCACAGAGACAGAAACAGACAGTGCTGGCTGCATAGGGATGGAAGGTGTTCTCTTTTTTTATAGGAACAATTCATGTAAGGTCTTGGGGCAAGCTATGTATCTCCTACAGCTGGAGAGATGTATTCAGGGTGGAGGTGACAGCCATTTCTCATGATCCACATATAGATCAAGACTTGGTTTGATGTGGTCTCTGAAGACTTCTTGAAGACAAAGGCTACAGTGGGGATGTCCAGAGATCCTGCACCATATGCTCTCTGTAGGTGGAGTGCATGTCCATCTATATCCAAGTGGAAACTGGTCCAGAATTCAAAAGCACTTTTAGTGTAGGAAGACCTTGGACTGCCCCTTCCTCACCTGGAGAGTGGGTGCAAAGGGAGGGAGGGTGCTGCCTGACACAGGTACCCACTCCTTTGGTATTACACTGGCCTGTGCATTACTGACACTTCTGTTTTCTTTTTATTTCTGTATGGTGCACAGTTAATTTCCACAGAAATCTTATTCTTCAGTACAACAATTTTCCTATCTTTAACATAGCTTATCTGGTAAGACCTTATGGTTTGTACTAAACACTGGGCTAAGCCAAACCAGTTAAGCTCTATCAAGCAATAGAAACTGGTAACAGCCCTTCTTTTTCTAATACCAGTGAAACCTGGGCTTCCAAATTGCTGAAAACTATCTGTCACTCAGACTCTCTCTGGGCTGAATGACTCTGTGTGTGAAGGTTTTCCTTCTCAGCAGGGGAGTCCTGACCATATCCTCAGAGCTGTACTGAGTGGCACATATGCACGAGCTTATTTTGGGAGCTACATTCCTAGCTATCATGCTGCCCAAGATTTCTCCATGAGGCCTTGTTAAGGTATGTGAACCCATACAGAGATGACCATCCTGCTCTCCATGCTACAACCAGACTAACAGAGCAGACACTTCTTTCCCCATACATTTCTTCCCTTTCACTGTGTCACCATTTACAGCTTCCTGCACTGACTCCAGAAAAGCTGTCTCAAAGACAGTGTGGAACAGCAGGATTTCTTACAGGTCTTTCTTCTTCCTGAAGATGACTTACATTTTATCACAACCATTTTAGTATCAGAAGCCAGGTGCCATACATTGTCATTAGAAGCTTTGCTGAATATGACATCTCCTTTTCTATTGAAGTGAAGCAGAGATTATAATTAAATCCAGTAGCAGAACCCTCATGAGAATTATATACACTTGCAATTTTAACAGCTTAAAAGTATCACTTATCTCATGCCTGAATTTATCCCAAAATGAGCCATTACAAAACAAAAGTAATTTTTTTCAGAAATTTGTCCTCATTGCAGAAATGCTAGAAGTGGTAAGAGAAGAGTGAGTGACTTGTTTGTAAATATTACTCCTTCTTTTTTAATACCTCTTAGTAGTAAATGTTCACAAACAACCATAAATTAAGTTCATTCTGCATATTTTGCATTCATTTTACCTGTTTCTTTTATATGACTTATGCCTCACTATATGACTTTAAGTGGTTTACCAAAATTGCTTCAGAAGAGATGATTCTGTAGAATCTGCATATACTTGATATACATATATCTTCAGAATTATTTGTTCTTCTGCATATTTAGTTATGGAATAAAGACTGCTTAAGATTTTATTGAGGCAACTTAAGTAATTTCCTTATAACAAATTGAATGAAAACCACAGTATGAAAAGAAGATCTAAAGATAAGAAAAAAGCCTTTTCATGAGAGCACAATTCTTGAATAATTTCAGCTCTGGCAGTGAATTCTTAGTTATTTAATGAAATCCTAGTGAGCAGTAGTTTTTATTTTATGTGTCAGGATTTTGCAATATCAGAGAATTAACTTTGGTCCTAATGTGTGCTCTGGGAGTGAGGCACTGGGAAAATATTATAGCTGGGCATTTCAAACTTAATTTGCTGAGTTGTCTTTGAAGGTACCTTGGGTTCTGATAACAGCAATTTCTCTGTCAGACCATGCACGTGTGCAGGAAAAACGTGTTACTGTCCTTCCCTTCCACACGCACTGGTTATGTTCATGCATGCTGATACATAAACAGTCTCTGCAGATCTCTCTCCAGCATTGCTGTGACTCAGCTGCATCTATTCACCAGCCTGCTATGTTCACTCCAACCCCTCTTTGCCATCACAGCAGCGCAGAGTCCGGACGCGCTGCTGGCGGCACACGCTGCAAGTGCATGGCCTCCCACACAAACACTTTGGCACAGGAGCTGGTGTCAGGACATTTTTGGGGTGCTCATGGCTGCTGTGGTGCACATCAGTGAGTGACTCACTGATCATTGCCTGACACCTCCACCCAAACACTCAGGTCAGCACCGTACTGTTGGCCGTACCTGTACCCCAGCGAGGTAAGGGCTGCAATAATGAGTCAAGCTGCTGAGGTTGCAGTTGCTCTCACTTAACCTCAGCTTTCTAAAGGTTGGAGATCTAGACAGTGCTCTGTTGCCTTCCCAGCTAATGCAAGGAGAAAGGAACAGCTGTGTTCTGAGCCAAAGCTCCAGGTGGATCTCTGCTCTCCAGCGGTGTCTGTCCTCCACCTACAGGGACATCACTTGGCTAACACTAACTGCATGTGGCACTGGGGGGTCTCAAGAGTTCACAGAGACAGAGCTTGGCTTTAATGTGCAGCAAAATCATTCTAGTGTTAACAGAACCTTTCTCAGAAAGCAAGTTGCCCTACATAAGGAAAGAGCTGTACACGGTCCTCCCAGAATCTGGTCTTAACATTTCAAATTTTTTTTGCAGATTATAAAATCCAAGAGCAATAGAAACAAAAAGTGTTCTCAATGATGAAGAAATATTGTTGTTAGAAGTTAATGAAATAACTTTCTAAATCATTTTACACCCATTTTCTGAAAGCCTAAACCCAGACTGAGCTAGAAGGACAAAAAGAACAAAAATACTAATTTCTGAATATTAATAAAATAAGTAAAACCACAGTAACATTAAGCAAAATTAAAAGTGGAACCAAGAACAGTAGAACAGATAGTATGTGTACAATCTTCAAGAAACACAAACTACTGTTTATCTGTGTTTCTTAAAGATTGTTGGAAGTATATAAATATAAAGGAGAAATTGAAAGTGTTATTATTTATAAATAAATGCATTTAAAGTAATATTACATACGTAATTTCATTGAATATTGATCCACTTAAAAGCTGTGCAGCATAGAAGAACTGTGCTCTCTCTACATGAAATACTTCATAATAAATAAGTGAACCACTGAGTAGCTCCATCTCAAAATCATCTTCAAAAGAAGATAGATGTGATCACTGGGTCAAAAAAAAATCAGCCAAATCTGTCAGTGTTCAAGATTATACTATTGTTTAGTGTCACATGAAGCTTTCTCAGACTTTTTTACTCATATCACAACTTTTTAATTCTTTACATTAAAGATGTATTTGAATAGAAAGCCAAAGTCATGTCTTCCATTTGCAAAGCCCAAGTCCTATCTTTCATTTGAAAATAATACATAGTTTGAAATTTTATTGAACACATCTCATCAAATGGCATGTCTGGTACCAAAATATGATTGTAAAGCTCTTCCAGTATAGTGAATAATTTAATTTTATTGTATTGAATAAAAAAGTTACTCACTTTCTAGCACTAGCACTCTAACACTGAATTTTTACAAATACACTTTCTGTACTTTTTTTTTTTTTGTGATAGAGCTGTTTTGACTGATCTCACAGCTTTAAAAGTCAGTGGAAAGCCTCACTGTGAAGTGGAAGCCTTCATCGGATACTGATTTTTCTACTTAAAGCTGAAATAAATATAGAAGCATGTATCTCAATATGTTTAGATCAACCTTTTCTTCTGCTCATAATCAAAGAACTTGGGAGAAGATGAGAGCTTTCTGTGGGACATAAGAGAACAGCACAGGAAAAAAAAAAAAAAGTAATAAAACCCCCTATAGTTCCTCCCTAAAATCTTTGGAAGACAAACTCTGCCTCCCTCTTCATGCTTTGTGGATGGAGGGGTTTGAGTTGATTAGTGACAGAGGTGATTCAGCATAAGGACCATTTATTGAAATGAGGAAAAATAGCTCTCCAGGTCAAATACTTCCATATCCTTTCCCTTTTTCAGTGATTAATCAGTACTTACTTCTGAGAAAACGTGACTATGTTGGTTTTTGTTGCAAGAAGATCAATGCTGTAAACATGTTCAACTGGCAAAGATTTCAAGAGTATGTATTATCAATTTGCATAAGAGCCAAATCTTTACTGGCAAAATTTCACTGGGATTTGCTTGATTCTGCAAAATGCAGTTCTGAACTCTAGATCAGCAGATTGTACCAGACATACACAGCTCTAAGCAGACCACAAGTCCCATGTATGAGTGAAGGTTTTGCTCATCCCTAGTTGTTTCTGTTCCAGTACCTTTTTTTATTTTTATTTTTAAAGTTATTTTTAGGTGGTACAAAAGTCCTTTCTTACACTGCATCCATCCCAGAAGATGCAAAATTGATCATGAATGTGTATAAATACACACACACATACATGTCCATACGTGTGCTCTGAGATGCACATGACATCACTTGGACTCCAAGTACTTACATTCAGAAAGAGGAACTGTTTGACACAAGAACTTCTAAATGCCCATATTGAACTGAAGAGGTGGGGATATATATTTTTAAAATCCACTTGGTGGATGAGGGAATGTCTGTGGATGTTGTCTACCAAGACCTTAGTTTTTTTATCATCCTCCTGGAGAAACTGGCTGCTCATGGCTTGAACAGGCATAAACTTCAATGAGCAAAAACCAGCTGGATGGCCAGGCCCAAAGAATTGTGGTGGTGAATGGAGTTAAAGACAGTTGGTGGGCAGTCACAAGTGATATTCCCCATGGCTCAGTACTGGAGTCTCTTTTCTTTAGTATCTTTGTAAGTGATCTAGATGAGAGGACTGAGTGAACCTCAGCAAGTTCACAAATGACACGGTTAGGTGGGAGTGCTCATCTGCTTGATGGCAGGGAGGCTCTATGGAGGGATATCCACAGGCTGGATCCGTGGACCAAGGCCAATGGAATGAGTCCTGCACTTGGGGCACAACTCCAGGCAATATTACAGGTTTGGAGAAGAGTGGCTGGAAAGTGGCCTAGTGGAATAGGCCTTGGGGGCGTTGGTTGTCAGCCAGCTGAACATGAGCCAGCAGCGTGCCCAGGTAGACCATGTGACCAACAGCATCCTGACTGGCATCAGAAATAGTGTGGCCAGCAAGAGAAGGGAAATTATTATCCCCAATTACTTGGCACTGGTGAAGCCACATCTTGAATATTGCATTCAGTTTGGGGCACCTCACTACAAAAAGGAGGACACTGAGGTGCTGGAACACGTCCTAAAGGGCAATGAAGCTGATGAAGTGTCTAGAGAATAAGTTGTATGAGGAGCAGCTGAGGGAACTGAGGTTAGTTAGCCTGGAGAAAAGGAGGCTTTGGGAAGACCTTCTATCTCTCTACAGATGCCTGAATGGAGGTTGTAGCAAGGTGGGGTTCAATCTGTTCTCCCAGGTAACAGATGCCAGGACAAGAGGAAGCATTGTCAAATTGCACCAGAGGAGGTTTAGGTTTGATATTAGGAAAAAATTCTTCACTGAAAGGGTTGCCAATCACTGGAACAGTCTACCCAGGGAAGTGGTGGAGTCACCATGCTTGGTGATATTTAAAAGACATAGGGATGTGGTGCCAAGGGACATGGATTAATGGTGACTTGGTAATGGTGGATTAATGGTTAGACTTGATCTTAAAAGTCTCTTCCAACAAAACAATTCTATGATTCTATGACAACACTCCTCTTACTGTGACTACCAGTGTAACTGACATAGCTTTGTTTATCATGAATTATTATTTTTAATTGCTGTAGGTGAATGTTAGATTTAAATATGTCTTAGAGGTATGAAATTCCATAGTTACACCACTTCAATGAAAACCCAGCTTCATCAATTCAGTTTTCATTTACTTGTGACAAAAATAACAAAGAATCTGAAGATTTTCTTTGATCCAATTATAAACATCATGAAATGAGTGTCAAGAATCAAGGTACAGTAATACTACTGTTTGAGACAAACAAGTATCAGTGAATAAAGTAATTGAAATGTCCAGAACTCCCCAAAGTCTTAGATGATTGGGTTTCTTCTGAAAGACCTGTTTCTTATTTAACTAAATTGGCAGTGTTCAAGAAAAACTGAAAAGCTATTAAGCTAAATTAATAATGAGCTAAGTGAATAAAGTTAATAACTCAAAAACTGTCTGTTTTTTTGTTAGTCAGCTTCTTGACAAACAGTTTTAACCATCAGCTCTGGTGTCTGACTGGGAAAACTCCTGGCTCTAGATAGATTCTTAGAGAAGAAATTGCAACATCAAAATAACAAATGGCTTCCATGTAGCTTTAAATTTTCATTTTCTTTCCTTAAATTATAGAAGGAGATGGAATTTTATTCTCTCATATATCAGCCAGAAGCTAGGAAAATTTAGCAAGAACAGCCTGGATAGATGGTTACACACAACATATTGAGTATTTCAATAGGATGTGACATGCTGTGTATTGCAAATGGCATATGGAAATGACACTTTAATGTTAAAGACCTTTAAGAAATTGATGGGACTTACTGGCTAGTCCACAAGTCAGTGTTGGACAATATCAGTGGTCAGTCCCCTTCTTTTTCCATCACTTTAGTTTGTGCTTGTCATTAATGATATCACTTAACTCTTTATTGAACCTCCATTTGCCTGTTTTCTCATTCTGTAGATGCATTCCTGTTCCCTGTAGCTGAGTACACACAGAATAATATGAATACTGTTCTCTTTGAAATGTAGTGTCATTATGAATACTTAAGTACATAAAAATCGCTTGGATTCAGAGGTCAGTATATATGGAGTCAAGCCAATTTCAGATGCTGTTGTCAAAGTATTCTCATTTTTCCACCTAGGTTTGTACATTCATTGAGTTATATGATTGCATCATTCATAAATAATACTGGGATCACATCCTGACTTTGTAATTTCTGCTGGTTTTATAACAGTATATGGTCTACTTCATTATAGTAGAAAAATGAGGATAAAAAAGAATTGTATTTTCTATTTACCATTGTTCAGCATACAAAATGCTACTCTGAGCTATTTGAAATTCTACCTGGAAATGTTAGCACTAAATAGTTGTTGAAATACACACAGAGCACAAAGGAGAATTATATTAACTAAACCAGAAAGACTGATGTAAAGCATAAGAAAACCTACAAATTATTAAATATTCCTTTAACATCATCCTGTCCTATAAGGTAGCTGTGAAATTAGATTACCTTTGTTGGAAGAAATACCAAGTCAAATGCCATTACTTCACCCTCTCATTTTAAAAGATGCTGCACAATGTCAAAATGCTTTATTCCTATAATTTAGCTGACATTTTATTTTTCAGTATGCCTTTTTGTATGTGCTATGAGATTTGTTTTCATGAAATCAATGGAAAGAAAAAGTACAGTAGAAATAAAAAAAGAAAGTCAAGTAAAAATAATCTATGTATAGTCATCTCTCTGTAAAAATGCCAAATATCCTTGACACTGGGATAACTGGCTGCTGTTTGTGACAAAGGGTATAGAGGCATTAGTTCACTCAGAACCTGACAACAGCTTTCATTGGCATTCGTTCACTCAGAAGCTAGCAGCTTTCATTGGCCATACCCAGGCTTATCAGGTCCTTGCAGCAAGAAGCCCATCTGCAGATGAGCTGCAGTTCCCTCCACATCTCTGTGATCCCTGACCACGGAACTCTTGTCACACAAAATCTACAAGGATGTGAGCAGCATGATGTGACTTGTCCTCTTTTTTTAGAGGTAGGTCAGGAAAAAAACGCACTACCTGTGGCTGGGCTGGTGCAGACAGTGTTTGTTTCTTGAATCATGATTCCTTTGCATCACCCATTGCTTTAAATAATGCAATTAGACTCACTCTAAATGAAAAATCACTTTATATTACATCTGTGAGCAATGTTGCTGTAGTGGAAATGACTGTCAATGAACGAAGGATGGATAAACAGAGGCATTTTTCTGGTGTGCATGGTGTCCTCTTATTAATATCAAGAAGCAAAATCACTTATCTTTCTGGGCAGGCTGGGGAATACAAGCAACTGTGGCTTTTTGTTAGCTCATTTACACAAGTACATTTACACAAGATAAATAGGCACATATTCTTGTATCCTCACTGCATGAACAAGACAAGATTTCTGGAGCTCAAAAGAAACAAGCCCTGGGGGACTGTAGATATTTATTTAATCACAGGACAATTTACCTGATTTTCTTAAGCTATTTGCTCACTGGAGTTCAAATATATCCATAACAAGGAATAAGCAATTCAACAAACTTTGAGATTTAGACTTGAAAACAAGCCTGTTTTATCTGATTTAGTAAATTAAGGGAAAAATTTGCAGCCACTCCCACCTATAAAAAAGATAAAAATCCTCCCCTCCCTTCCCCACCACCACACACATACACCTTGTCTCCAGGAATATAAGAAAGAAACTTGCCAGTTATCAAAACTTTTAACATGAAGACTGGGATTAGACAGAACATAGAAACATCTTTCCAAACTAATGCAGTAAAGAAATATGGCAGCAATAAAGGCAGGTTTATGCTTCATTTTAATATTTTCACTTTTTTTTTTTGGATACTGGTTTGCAATATGGGCATCTCATTAGAGTCTAAGCTACAAAGAAAGCTTCAGGATAATAAATCTTGCTTTAGGCACCAGCATTTGAAGGGAAAAGGACAATTTAATATTTTAAATCAGTGGAACTGTGTGTGGGCAGTAAGGAAGAGGGGCTTATCTGTAGATTTACTGTGAAACAATTACGCTTCTGTAAGCTCTAAATCCCTCTCCTGCTTACAATTAAAGGCATAGATAACTTCTTTATGTACAGCAGCTGACAGTTCAGATGATGGAAAGCCAATATCTATCAGTCTCTGTTTACTTCTTACTCTGTATGGAGAAAATCAGCCATATATGGAATCCATCTGGGACAAAAAGAGCTTGACTAGAAGTGTAGAGATCATTTCCAGTATGAAACTGTTTCATCCATCAACTCTTTCCAACAAGACATCTGATTCATTTGCAAGGCAGAAAAGGAGATACCACAGCAGGAAGCAAACAGTTCAGTGACAGGGGGAAAACTTTCAGGAAGATTTTCAAGCTCCTTAATGACTTCCTGAAAGCCCCTGCACTGCTCTTGATGGTTCTTTTGTTTGTTCTGTTTATCCACAGAAAAGGTACTTGACAGAAAGCTTGACTTTAACTTGCCTTTTCATTGATATGGAGAGCAGGGCAGAAGGAAAGAGTGTGGGATATTGACAGGTACAATGAATCGATTCTTGAAGACTTCCTTCAGTTTGTGTTTTACAGTTGATACAAAAATTCTTAAACATTTCAGGAACACCAGAATGTGTTCTGCTGTATCTAGCTGTTAAGCTCTTACCTCCATCTATTAAACAGAAATATTGTACTTATTTCTATATCTAAATTCATTTTATTTCCCTATTAAAATTTATCCTATCCCCCAATAAATATTGCCTCTAATGAACATTACTGCTCTTTTTTAGAAGGATCCAAAGCATCCTATGGCCCTCCTCAAACTCTCTGGAGATGAAGAGACTCACCCACTGCAGGAGCAGGGAGTAACTTCCTGGTGGATTTGATCTATGTGACACCTGGATTGTCAGAATAACCACTTTTATAACTCTGCTTTGTGTTCTTACTTTTCCTATTAATCTCATATCTTACAGGATGTAAAAGGATGACTGACAAACTGAACTGTGCAAATAGGAATTCAAATGAGAAGTTTGACTTTCCTTCAAAATATCAGAAAAAACATCACAATTTTCACATTACTTTTCAGATTTCTCTATTTTTCCTCCCCTTGTCTATTAATTTCACAGGATATTCCTGTCTTATCCTTATCTGTCATAAAGATTTTGCAAGGAATTTGTTTAAGGGGATCTTAATGAAAATTGCTAATAACATCTCACTCAGGTAACTATGGATTAAATAACTGAGGAGACCTACAAACTGTCCTCCATCTGCCAACATTTGGGGGTCCAAACCCAGATGCCTGGTGCTTGAAACTTGCTGTACATGCAAAACTGCATGAATCAGATGGCACGTGTAGTGTCCAATTGTCTAGGTTATGTGCTGGCCTGGCCCATCAACTACGTGAAAGCCTGGTAAATTCCTGCTAAAAGCTGGAAAGCAGCAGGTTTTTCTTTTGACCTCAGAGGAAAGTTTCCTGGGACTTGACCCTGTAAGGTCAACTGCTGTCAAGGGAAATGTGGAAGGAGTTGAATGAAACCTATGAGCAAACCTTTTTGAAAAGAGTCTATTCTGCCCATCTGTTGATACTGCAAGCAACTCCTTGACTTGCAAAACATTTGCCCGAAGAGACATAGAATCTAAAATATTCATAAAATCTGGGTATCTTATACAGAATCATAGAAATGTCTGGGTTGAAAGGGACCTCTGGAGGTCATCAAGTCCAACTCCCCTTGCTGAGAGCAGAAACATCTTCAACTAGACCAACCTGCTCAGAGCCTTGTCAAGTCCCACCTTGAATGGCCCACCAGGGCCTCAACCGCCTCCCTGGGCAACCTGCTCCAGTGTCCACCACTCATGATAAAGAACTTCCTTATTTCTAATCTAAATCCACTTCTTTCTAATTTAAAGACACATGTTGTTGATAAGGATGAGGGGGTGCAGATAGCAGGTTGCAGAGAGTGCCACAGCCTATTGATGGCCTCGGAGGACAGCTCCCATGGCTGTGTGCAGTGTGAGCAGGTAGATGATCTGCTCAGCCGAGCAGCCCAGCTTGAGGATGAGGTTTTGAGGCTTCAAGCTGAAGCGAA
>JAOEGS010012812.1:67525-98657 GCA_025447755.1 Corythornis vintsioides | reverse complement strand
GGGGGGGGGGGGCGGTGGGGAGGAGGGGGGGGAGGGGGGGGGGGGGGGGGGGGGGGCGGCTGCGAAAGGAGCAGAGAAGAGACGAGACAGAGAGCCCTCGAGGAGGGGGAGTGTTGCCACCCAATTATTTTACTGGGAAAGCCCTGTGTGCTTTTTCCATTCGCTACCGTCCCGCTCGCTTGCTAACACCTTGAGAGCAGCCATGTGTATAAAGGGGCTCGAGAGAACACCGGAGCGCTCCGGGGATGCGAGGCGGGGGCGAGGGCAGAGGAAAGCTAAACTTGGTGCGGGATGGGGCAGCCCCCCGCCTCTTCCCCCGCCCCGATGCCCGAGCGGTGCCCACCGGGACAGAGGGCCGTTGCCGAGGACCAACCTCTCTGCCCTCCAGCCCCTCCCCGAGCCGTTCGGGCTCTGCCCGCGCCTTCCTTCCCCCTTTTTTTTTTCACCTGCTAAACATCAAGATTAACAAACTGGGAAAGGGGAGGGGACAACTCCTGCAAGGTTTTATTTCAAAGTGATGCTTTCAGACAGCGGATCTTCCAAGTCAGCCTTCTGCAGATGCTCATCTGCTGGAGGCCGGCGTACAGCACCGGGAAAGCTTGTCAAGATCATACAATTTCGAGGGCTGATTCCGTCCTCTCTAATAAATAACTTTTTGATTTGAATCAAGGGAGAGGTTTAACAGACTTTCTTTCTTCCCTAATGTGATATAAATCGCAGATGCACTTTTAATGAATGGTTAAAGCATCGACATGGAGATAATCAACACAAAACGTCCGGACAAAAACCATCGAGAGAAATAAAGCTGGTTAATAAGATTTTTGAGAAAGCTTTGTGTTAAAAAGTAAAAAGGGAAAACAGCTGAAGGTGACAGTTAGTTCATGGTTAATAGGATAAAGGCTGCATGGTTGAGCTGCACACTTCTGCCTTGCAAAGGTTCAGCCACACCAAAGGACTGAATAGGGTGCTTTTAAAACATAGGACATTTAACACATCTGTTATACTCTTTAACAGAGAAATCAGGTAAAACCTCTCTCAATAGTCGCTTTCATCACCCAGCTCCAAAGGACATTAACTACACTTGCGCTTATTACTATATTTGCCACCACAAACAAAACCTCTGACAGAAAAAAAAAACCCAAACCAACAAACAAAAAACAAACCACCAAAACAACCCACAACAGTATTTTCTGCTTTTTGCGTTGTCATTTATCTCTCGCACCAAACTTAAGGGACTTAAGGCTTTGCAGCACTGAGCTGAACACACCTCCAGAAGTTCTGTGCGCAAATAAAAAGCGAGTTCAGGTGAATTTGGTACTGTTGAGAAGGCTTTAAGCCGCCACTACCCATAAAACTGATACTAGCTCAGACTGCTTTAGCCAAAAAGATCCCAACGCTACCACGTTGCCTTCATTTTCATGGTAAGAGGTCAGTGAGTACCACTATTTTCAATGTATATGGGCTTAAGAGGAGCAACAGAACCTGGGGGAGAACTAACCCGAGGGAGATGCTCCGGTCCCACAAACTGTTCAGATCTTTTCTATGTTCGATGTTCAGATTTTCTGGGAGCAGAGTTCTTATCAGCTACAACCAGGCTTATATTTCGGTCCGATACAGACAAGCCTCTCTCACACACAAGAATCTTAGTAATCTCGGAACCTGAAAGTAGGCGTTAATACCTCTAACACACTTTACACCGTTCCTTTGACGTGCAGATAGAAAACTAACCCACACTACACGCACGAATTTTACTGCGTAGTAGGTAGCGAGTAGATAGCGAATATACTCAAATCACGATGGGATCTGCTCTCCCAATATTCATCCCCCTCACCCAACAGAGCTTAGTTCCACGTTTTCTAATTTGTAATTTCCATTCCACAAAATCCGTGCTTTTCTGAGAGCCCGCAGATAAGTTTATATGAATATTTATTGATTTATTTCCTAAACTCAGCAGGGGAGCGGCAAATAAATTTAGTGCTTTCTTTAAATAATTCCCTTTCTACGAGGCAAGATGTCATTCGAAACTTTTAAATAGGCATTTAATTAGCCTGTGTGTGTTGCCTCTGAACAAAACCCTGCTGGGAGCCTTTGGAGCGCTGTATTCCAAAGAGGCGGTCAATATGCAAAATTGATGACTACACTTTCTTTGTGGCGGGGCCATTGTGCTCCGGTTGCTTATGAAGTCTAATCCAATCATAAATTGCAGCCCCGAACCAATGGAGAAGCCCGGAGCTCGCTCTGAATGAAGCTCAAGTGGAGAACTTTGTTGAACCCCATTGTTGGGGCTGTCACTTTTGAAAGAGCCTCAGCGGGGCTGACCACTATAAAACCCATCGTCCAGGAGGAAGGGGCATAGAGAACCCCGCCAGGCTTGCTAGCTGGATCTTTACTAAACGAGGTTTGCAAAGCAGAAAAACAAAAGCAAAAGCAAACAAACAAACAAGAGAGCGGTTCCAGCCCTGCTCCGCGGACGGCCCCTGCGATGATGTTCCCCAGCCTCATCGCTCCGCCGGCTGTCTACCCCAGCCTCCTCCGGCCGACTCCCACCCTCACCTTGCCTCAGTCGCTGCAGTCAGCTTTTTCCAGCCATTCCAGCTTCCTGGTGGAAGATTTGATCCGGATCAGCAGGCCCACCAGTTACCTGCCCAGGACTGCCCCCCCGACCAGCATGTCCCCTCCAGCTTCGGCGGGTAGGACGGATGCGGGGACTCCGGAGCTCACCAGTTCCACCACCGCCCCCAGCTCCAGGAGGATCTGTTCGCCACAAACTTCCAGCAACGACTCCACTTTCTTGAAGTTTGGAGTCAACGCCATCCTCTCCTCCGCCCCCCGCACCGGTAAGCGGCCCCACTCCCGGACTCACTCCCCGCCCGCCGCTTTAAGACTCCGGGGCGCTGCGGACCGCACCGCCTGGAGGAGGGGGGCGGCGGCGGTTGGGGGGAGAGGAGGGAGACGGCTCAGGAAAGGGAGGGAGGACCTAGTACCCATCTCCAGAGCCCTCCGGCATGCCTCGTATTGAAGGGCGAGAGCTGGGAGGCTGCTGGTCCCGCTCCGCCGCCTCCAGAGCGGCTGCGGGACGGGAGAAAGGCACACGTGGGCGGAGTGTCCCGACTCACTTTGCCCTTCTGGGTGCCGGTTTGATGGCAAAATCATCCCAGAGAAGTGCACCTTTTCCTAGGCGGGTCCTAGCTCAATGTGGCTCTTTTTTGGGGGTAAAGAAGTAAAGCATTGGGCGCTGAACCAGGCGCCAGACACAGCCGTGCCGTCGGTCGAATCCAATCGGTGGTAACCCTTCTGCTTAATTTCATTTTATTTACTAGAAACTTCCCCTGCGTTGCTTCAGAGCGTCCCTCCAAAGACTTTCTCCTTTCCATACTTTGAAGGATCCTTTCAACCCTTTATCAGATCTTCCTATTTCCCAGGTAGGTTCTTTAAAAGTTCCTCTTTCTGCCTACGAGCGGACCGCTCTACTCCCGCCCCGCTCTAGGCACAGCCCAGTAATATTTCTCCGTCCCCCCGTGTCTCCACCCCTGGGGGTTATGCTCTAGTTCAGAGGTTGGAGGGAGTACAACATTCAAGCATCAGTCGCGCCAATTTGATGCCCGATTTAGCACAGGCAGTGACTGCTTGACATTCCCGGGCCGCTCCCCCCGCTGATCGGCAAATTAGCCGGGATTGTCACGGTCCCGAGGCGAGGCGGGTCCGTCCCCCGTCCACTCTCCCCTCCCCCGCGCCTTTTCCTCCTCCCAGGCAGCCTCTCCTGGCCTAGGGCCTCTCTACCGCTTTCAGCACCACGAGGGAAGCGGTCAGCTCCCAACGCTACGCGTCCGCGCAATGCTACGCGCATGCGGAGGGAGGCAGCTCGCTCCCCTGCAAAGCTGCTCTTCGCTCTGTCCTCCCCACCCTTCACATCTTTCCCCCTCTCGACCCCGCCGGACTGCTGGCGTTTACAGGCGGGCCGAGCGTACCGCGGGCACGGCTTGACTGGCTTTCTTCCTTCCTCCCTCCTCCTCCGCGTGCTAATCCTCCCCTCCCTCACCTTGGATCTCCTACATCACCGCTTCTCGTTTAGACCGTCAGTGATAATCAAACAACATGGTCTCGGCGGGGAAGTAGGCTACGGGGGTATGAGTCTTCCAGCACTGAAGCATTAAGATATCCAGCAAACAATTAAAAAAAAAAATCTAATTACACAAACAAGCTATTAATTTAAAAAGAAAACGGCGAAAGAGAGGGAGGAAGAAAAAAAATGACCCAAGCTCTTCCATTCATCCTCCGGATAATGGAATTTGCTTCCTTTCTCCGGCATGTGAATAGCCCAACAAAAACAACTTGAGCTTTATAAATAGCTTTTCATGTCCATTTAATGAAAATGATTTGGGGAAAGAGACGATTGTGCCATCAGTATTCTCCCGAGGAGCCTGGCATGCCGTTGTGTTTAGTTTGAAAGTGTAAATCTCTTTTGTTCCAGTAATATATGGCGTTAGCTGCTTGTCCTCAGTCTTTTTCTGTTAGTTCATTACTACACAATTACCATTCACGCTTCATTAGCATCTCTGTCTCTCTTGGGGAGGTTCTACCCCCCCCCCTCCTTTTTTTTTTTTTTAAAGGCGAAACTGCCCTTTTTATCATACCAACGCCATTGGGAACCAGGCAATGTGCTAATTAGCTGTTACTTTTCATGTCTTCGGATTGAATTCTCCAACTTGGGGGGGGGGGAGATTAATATAAAAAAGATGAATACTGATTGATCAAAACTGCATCTGAAGAGGAGCGGTTTTGTTTGAATCAGAAAGGTCCTCATTTTAATCTTGAGCATAATAAAGCGTCTGAAATGATAAAAGCGTCTGAAAAAAAATCAAATGCTTCTGAGCAGGAGGGAAAGCTGGTTTATTATAACTCTATCTTAGCCAGTACGCCTCGCTTTGCCTTTTCAGGCCTGAGACCTTTGAGTCTCCCAACAAAACCGGCCACTATTGATCCATTTTACACGTTTGAGTTGATAGATCTAAATCCCAGTGATCGTTGGCTGAAAGGAGGGCACTTGCTTAAGCCTCCTTTTCATGGACCTAGGTTGATGGGTGCCCACCTGAAGGGCAGGGAGGAGGGGTGGGGGCCAATCCCACTCCACTCAGCACTGTTTCTACCCCGCAGCTGCCTCTGCTGTGGTCCCCATCCCTGGTACCTTCTCCTGGCCACTGGCTGCCCGTGGCAAACCCCGCCGTGGTATGCTGCGACGTGCTGTCTTCTCTGATGTGCAGCGCAAGGCACTGGAGAAGATGTTCCAGAAGCAGAAGTACATCAGCAAACCTGATAGGAAGAAATTGGCAGCCAAGCTGGGCCTCAAGGACTCACAGGTGAGAAGGGGCTCATGATGGGGATGGCAGAGCAAATGCAGAGACCTGGGTCCCTCATCCCCAAGGGGAGCTTGATGGCAGGGGATAAAGGGAGCAGGAAGAACTGCCCACAACCAGGAGAAAGCCCAAAGCAAGTTACAGTGCCATGAGCATTAAGGAGCTGAAAGAGTAGCACATCTGCCCAATGAGTCAGCAGGAAAAGAAAGACCATGGATGCATTGCCCCGATCCCTCTCCTAGGGTCCACAGAAGTCAGGTTCAGGGGTTCCTGTTCACTTTGGTATGGGCATGAGCAGGATTTCAAAGATGCAACCAAAAGGACTTTCCTGTTCCTTGTTTTACTAAACCAATTAATCTCTATGTTGCTTTGCCCCCCAGGTGAAGATCTGGTTCCAGAACAGGAGAATGAAGTGGAGGAACTCCAAAGAAAGAGAGCTCCTCTCTTCTGGTGGCTGCAGAGAACAGACCCTACCCACCAAGTTCAACCCTCACCCAGACCTCAGTGATGTAGGCAAGAAATGTTCAGGAGAGGATGATGAAGAGGAAGTTACCCCCGTGTGCCCACCCAGCCCACGGCATCCCCTAACCTACCACCAGTCCCCAGAACATCTACAGTTGAGGGACAGACTGGAATCCCAGATGTCTCCTTCCCCATCCCATTCTAGCAGCCCCAGCAAACCTTCAGACTTCTCAGACTCAGAAGAAGAGGATGATGAAGGGGAAGAGGAAGAAGAGGAGATAACGGTCTCTTAAAGTACCCTGCCTGCCTCTACCATCACATAGGGACATTGCAAAGATGTAAATAAAACAGAGTGCTATAAATTGAAGAGGTGATGTTCCACTCAAATGTCCACATATTTCTCCAGTGCAGGTTATCACATAGCTGTAAGACTTTCTACTTAAGTGTTCCTTTATTTTGCTTGCCCTCCTATGTGGGGGTTTTCATATTCATAGCATCTGTTAACCTGTTCATAAGTCTCTGCTTAACAATCAGCATTTGCTCAGTTATCTGCCTTCTCCTGAAAACAGGCAACAGGCAGATTCTTGCTTTCTACAGAAAGGAGGAAAGTGTCACTTGTTAAGAAGGAAATTATCACTCTCCACCCTATAATAGGCAACACAAAATACAATACATATAACTGTAGCCATTTTAACTACCTTTCAAGTGAATTTTTAGCTACTAGTAACATCGCAAAATCCTGAAGAGTGGTCTGATCCAGCAACTGATTCCTCCCAAAATAACCAAACTGAAGAACACAGACCAAACTTTGCCTCATCTAGAATAGCAACAGGTCCATTGAAATCTCCGAAATGACTTCTGAGGTATAATGCAAGTGTGCCTTGTGTAATGGAGACCTTATTTATATGTTTTTCATTTTAATTTATGCATCAATATTATTTCAGAAGCACTGTCTAACCCACCTCTTTGCCCACAGACCTATGCTTATTTTCCACTTTGCTTCTGATATCCCTAGTGTGGTCAGAGGAAAGTGGATCCACCTCTTTGATTTTTTTTGACGAACTTTGCTGTCTTTGCACAGCTTATATAAACTGTACACTATTTTGTACACTTATTCTGTATGGATGTTTTATACCAAGGTTATTGTGAATGAATATAACAATGGCTCAACACTATTTTTCTCCTTTTTTAATTAAATGATGGCTTAACTACAAACAAATGTAGCTGTTTAATTGTGTAACTTATGAAGAAACACTTCTATTTTGTATTTTGCCATGTACAGATTTTAAATATGTATATATATTAAAGTGAATGATTGCCAAATAAAAAGTAGGTTTCCAAGTTTGATCATTCAGCAATACTTGGTTCTGGTCTGTAAGTTGTTGGTTGTGTCTGAAGCCAAACAGGAAAAGGAAGCTACCTTTTATCACCAGTATAGTGACTCAGTAAGGATCGATTAGCTTCAAGTAAAATGACCTTAAAAAAATATCTGCCTTTTAACTAGGGAGCAACTCCAACAAAGCATTTAAGATTTTCTGCAGTTAAAATGACTACAGGATCTCCCTCCTTGCATTTAAATGCAGCTTAATTTCTGATGTTACCCTAAGCTCCTCTCTTAAGTCCTTCTTACTGTCCTCCTTCCTTCCAGTTATAGCCCAGGCAGGTCAGGTGTGGACACTTGCCCTGCATCACTCTGTTATGATACTACAGTTTGTAGACAGGCAGAATTTCTTATGGGTTAAAGAAACAATGGAAGAGGTAGACTTAAACAACTCCTCAGCCTTAAGTCCAGTCAAGGATCATTTCTACCAGACAAGGCAAATCCATAACTAACTGCACGTGTTTATAGATACAAACACACACTACAGAAATGTCAGATTTTTCCTTCAAGCACACAGGTAGCAGAGCTCTACCAAGGCAGAGACTTCATTACCGAGTTACCTTATTTTCTGCTCCATAGACTCTGACTAATGCCGACCACTCACAACACACCAAAACAAGAGAAGTGCAGCAGATACCACCCAAAACAACCATCCCTGTCTGCTCCACTTGACTACACTGCCATGGCCATAAGGAAAGGCATGAAAAGGAAAATGAGACTAATTCCAATTGAAAGGAACCTACAACCACCACCTACCTAGTCCAACTATCTGGCCATGTCAGGCCTGACCAAAAATAAAAGCACATTATTAAAGGACATTGTCCAAAAGCTTCCTCAACACTGACAGTCATAGGACATTGCCCACCTCTCCAAGAAGCCTGTTCCAGGCCTTTAGCCACTTTCCAATTACATCAAAATTACAAAAGAACACCATATGACCACCAAGCACATTCATTTAAGATTCAGTTATAACTTCATATGAAAGCAGAGTGGGTTTTTTTTTAACTTACCAACAGCTGCCAGATGGTATCTGTAGCTCCCAGAAAAGGAGCTTCCTTTTCCATGCTACCCTTTTATACTCTGTGGGGTGAGGCCAGAGTTCTCAGCTGTCCAGTAATGGCTTACGTGGGACAGCTGTGCTGGGAGAAGGCCTGTGGAATGAGCTGCCACCTTAAAGGCACAAACCTACTCACTTGCCTCAAATATGGAGAGATTCCAGTTGCTTTAGGCAGACCTAATATGACAACTGGGCTTGTTTTTGGTGTGAAGAACGCTGGGAGTTCAGTTGGGGTGTATTGTTAAGAGCAACATATTCCATAATTTGCTGGAATTTATTTACTTATTTATTAATGCAGCTTTCTATATGCTTTGGGAAAGCAGGAAAGGTGCTCAGAAGCCTTTCCTGCCTCCATGGAGAAGATTTCCATATTGACTGATAGCATCCACATGGTTTGAACCTCTGGAATAAAAAATCCTGTATGCCATACACTCCCTGTAACAACTGCTGCTACTTTATGATTAATATTAAAATGCTATTTTAAAATACCCATTGTCCTGGAGTCCTCTTGTAAGTTTAGTCTTCCTTCTCTTAGCCAGGATGGAAATGTCAGACACGGGAATGGGGAAGACAGAGAAGGGGATTCACCTTTGTTGACTGTGAGCTCAGGGCAGCAAATTCTCAATTATTTTATCCCCTAAGAAATGTCTGGATGACTTGTGCATTGATGTGCAGAGCTAGATTGATTTAACAGTCAAGACCAATGGGGAGGGTGGCCAGAGGGAGGCAAGCTGAAAATGGTAGAATGGTATTGCCAGAAACACTGTTGGGGTTGAGGTTTAGTGGTTTACACAGACCTGAGATTATGAGATTGCTCCTCCCCAAGTCTTGTTAGTGTCCTAACATCTGTTTTGCGCTGGGTGGTGCTGATTCATAATGCCAGTAAGAAAGGGACTCAGACTCAATGAGATACTGAAGTGACATTTATCAGAGCTAACACTAAAATGAGACTAGTAGAGATAATCTTATGCCCTGTTAGATGGTGGGAAGCTGAAGTGATGTAGCACTGAAAGGGCCTCCAATCCACACCAGCATGCTGGTCATACCTTATCCATAGGCCATTCAAGCTATGATAGGATTTGTTTCTAACAAGGAAACAATTCCATTCATAATTTCTGCTGTCAAACAGGAAAGATGCACTCATGAGAACTTCTTGCTGCACAGTTAGATAAACCTCCAGGAGCCCCATTCCTGTTAGAATGGTCCAGCTGATGTGCAGAGCAACATAGGTCTGAAGAACAGGCTGATCTTGCAGTGTATGGCAGAACAGCATAGGCCTGAGTATACTCAGGTTAACTGTTAGGTGGATCACCAATTCCTTGATATACAATGGTCTTCAGTCAGGATTACAAGACCTCACTAGAAGCACAACCTCTTCCCATCTGCCTGTGGATCCCATCTTCAGACCTCTTAATTGTCCAGCCCACATGGGTGAACTTCTTTCAGGAGCATGAAGAGGAATTACCCACAATCAGGTGGAGTGTGATCTCCATCCCTTGTAATTAGCTCAGTCTCGAGTCTCCAGCAAAGGAACAAAAGTATCTGTGTATCTGAGCAACCTGAACTAATTGAAAATGTCCCTGTTCATTCCACAGGTTTGGGTTGGACTAGATGACACTAAATGTTCCTTCCAACTCAAACCATATGATTCCATGAAGTTCATTTTGCAAAACGTGTTCAGAATAAGCCTAACACATGCTGCCAACTGCAGCCCTTTTGACCAACAGAGACTTCTCTTGAAAAAGAAGCTGGCATCAGGGTACCTATTGACTGAGTGTGAGCTTTAAGCAGAAACCCTAAATAGATACACCAGTCATGTCTTGAGCAGATCTTGACGTAAGATACTGTGTGCAAACATTAGGTATGGGACAGAATAGTATTGGTGTGGTTTCTCTGCTAAATTTCCTCCTGGATGTGGGTAAGGGCTGTTGGCACCTTTTCACAAATACTTATACAAAGCCAACAAACCCAAGAAGTGAACCCCACAATCTTTAAAGAAAAAATAGAAAATGTTGATTAAGAAGGGATAAAAAGTTCAGGGAAGCAAAAAATCTGAATAAATAAGCATCAATTTTATTGAATCATGAATAATTTAAGACTGGTACAATCATCAGCTTTATTCTCCATGACACAGGGGTAGGGAAGGGGGAGAAACAGGGAGGGTGAGAAAGGGGAGGCATGATCTCAAACAGACCATTCACAAATTCCAATCCTAAATGAGAACTGAAAATTAAATAGGGAGAGGAGCAAATGGAAAACATCATAAACGTACACAAAATACTCAATTCCTAGTTTTTCTCTTTAAAAATGGCTAGAAAAAATTCATCAAAATGCAGCACTTTTAATCAAATATTTACATTTCTATGTTACAATGAAAAAATGTACATCTTATAGAACATATTTCATAAACTGTTCCACTGGAAACGACTAGATCAAAACAGCAACCTTCCATTTAATACCAACAAAGAAAGATATTTTTTTTTGCTTTGTTTTTTTTTTTTCTTGAAAGAAAATTGCCACATTTAGACAAGATTTCATACACATAATGTTGAAGTTAAGCATCAACAATGAAATATCAGTTTGCTTCTTCCAAAATGTACAAAAAGGTTAACCAACCCCCTCCCACCCCCTCCCCAAATAAACCACATCTCATTTATAGCCTGTATCATTCTTGGCAGTTCTGAAGGAAAGAATATGGTTTATACTTTCCATTTTTAACTCAACACGAATGTTGCATAGAATCTTGCATTTCTTTCTTGATTTCTTTTTTTTTTTTTTTTTTAAACAAGCCAACTTTGTAAGGGGAAAAAAAAAAGGAAAAAAGAAAGGAACTGTTTTGAAAAAGCCTTAAATGAGAACAAAGTCACTTAAAGAAAGACCTAATCTATGAAAAGTCTTGATAAAAACTAAGATGTGTGCACAACAGGTAACCCTGCTTCCCGAAGTTTCAGAAAAAAACACTGAATATTGTGATGCTCAGAATGACTAGCCTACTCAAAATTGCTTCTCTCACTGTAATTCAAGCTAATGTCAATAAAAAATAAGAAAACAGAAATTAATTCCTGATCTTAAGAACAGGATTAAAATTGAGATTAAAAAAAAAGCCCCAAACTCCATTCCCCACAAATAAAACATAATTTTAAACATGTCTTATAGCACTCAAGTTAAAGGTTAAGTGAGACATTTTCTAGGATATTAAGTCCATTTAAAGCCCTAGCCCTGTTGATTTTTTTGATGGTTTTTGTTTTGTTTTGGTTGTTTTTTTGTTTTGTTTGTTTGTTTGTTTTACAGGCACATGCTCTATCTGCATGGATTCAGTTGGGGGATTAGGTACCAAAATTCACAGTACTGGCAGGTAAAGTCAGTGCTGGCAAGCAGAATTGTCAAGACTACTAGAAAAATTCACCTCTCTCAAACTCATTATCAGCATGCTATGTATACAATTCCATACAGATTTATCCCATTTTTACAGTACCAAGAACTAGATTAGGAACATTGGCTGAATAACCCTTGATATTTCATTCAGTGAAATAAATGAAATAGAGTTCATAAGGTTAAACTAGTAAGAACACAAAGCTCTTCCTCCATCATTAAAATATTTAAATTTTTCTTTTACACTATCTTTCTTTTAAAAAAAAAAAGTAATCAGCACTTAAAAGTTGTAACAGGAGCAGATTCAAGACCAGCTCAGTAAGACAAAGTACAGTTATGTTACAGAAAATCATGAGGTATAATAAAACGATCCTCTCAAGCTGAGTCACAGAAGCATTAACTTGTCTATTACTTTAAACCCACAAGTTCTTACAGAAGTGTTTGTAATAAGTTTTCTTTCTCTACATTGAAAATCCAGAAAATTCCTGCAATTTATTAATGACATAATTTATTATAGTTTAAAAGCTTTTTAATTTTTCTCTCCTGCATGGCTAGAAGAGCTTTTCAGTGATGTATTAGCTGCAGATTGATATGAACCTGAAAAGTTATCTCATTTCCCTCCTTTTTTTGTCACATTTAAACTAATTCTAGTATCTCATACAAACAATATTCACAGCAACTTATGATATTCTAAGAGATGACTTTAGCCCTGTATCTTTAAATAAAATCCCATAATATACAGCACTAATTTAATCAAACATAATTAGTAGAAAATAAGGCATCACTTTAAAAGTCAGCACCAAAAGATAGCTGGAAAGGCTCGTACAGATCGATGTTGAGGAGCGACGTTTTTGCTGAGGTACAGCTGATGCTGTGGTGACAGTGGTGTAAGTCTTTGCTTCCATGCAAAGGAAACTGAAATTCTTTGGGAGGTGTTCTTGTTCCCCAAGAGAAATACAAGCCTTAACACTGATAGTGTAGGTGTGTGCGTTCAGAGAGGAGGAGAAATAAAACCAGGTTCACAGCTCTGACAAAACTCAAAGGCATGGCCCAGCTAAACTTGAAAGACGCAGTAAATACCTTCCCTCCACTGTTTCCAGAACTGAATACTGCTAAAAAAAAATGTAATGGAAATAAATGTTGTCACCAGATTAGCACTGGAACTATCACAGAGCTGAGATTTAATCAACCCATTTATGGTTGTGCTGATTGGAACGAAACCTCTGAATAAAACCTGAAGTTTTTAGAAAAAGCTGTAACATGTCATGGCAAGAGTTAAAAACTGAAAATTCAATTAATCCCTTTACAGGGGTGTAGCTCACCTTCGTGTACAGCCCGTGCACTGCCGAAGGTCCTTTAGAGCTGTAGGACTTCATGGGTCATGACCCTATCACTGACTTCTGTGGAGGAGGGAAACTCACTCTCCTCAGTGTAAATAAACTGGGTGTAAGTAACACCACTGAAGTCAACAGAGTTGGTTACATGGATGCAAATGGGAAGAGAATCAGGCCCTGACCAGCAAAGGGCTACCTGATCTTGCACCTGTAGTAGGATTGATTTTTACACAGTGTTTGAAATAACCTGATTTGTTCAGACTGTAAATATATTTTAATATATTCCTATTTATATATATATCTTTATAAACACGCACAAAAGAAAGCCAAGGTCTCAGACTGGCAAGGAGAGCAGCGCTTGTTTTCTTTTTTATTACTTTTCTCTTTTTAAGTATTTATTCAAGCTTCCCTGTTTTGCAGCTTTGCCTTTATTGAGTATTATTACCAAGGCAGAGTGATATTGTTATAGCACCAGAACTGTATGAAGCTGAGTTTAATCCACAAAGCTGATCGGTAAAAGTCCAGCCCTCACCTAAATGTGTTTGGTCAGAAGCAGCATAGGCAAAAATTTCCTCTCCCCTCTCCTTCTGGACAGTACATGGCACAAAGCTGTTTGCTTCATAGCTGTTAAGTTGTCCCCCGACCCCTTCAAACTTTTAGTAAATATGATTTTTAACATCTTCAGTATCTTAGGCATGAGAGCTTACAGCAACTAAACAGAGGAAAACAAAGGAATAGTGCAGTTCTCATTATTATCAAAAGAAAAACATTACAAATGTTGCTTGGGTTGCCTGCACCCAGGTTCAAGACTGACTTCAAATGTCTTGTTGTTCTTGCAGCTCTAATACTGAGATCCCAGCCCGGGAATGTGTTCTTTACCTAAGTCTGTGATCAGGGTTCTTGTTGGGAGAGCAGTAATGGAAACAACCTATTTCCATCTGAGGAAGATCACAATGTCGACTCCAGAGATGAATCGAGGATGTCATCGTGGTGGCTGTTGCTGTTAGAATCACTGTCGTAACTCTGGGGACTTGAGTAGTTGGCTGCTTCTTGTAGTCTCATTAGCATGTTCATCTGCACAGGCACAGAAGTTCACGTTTATTTGTATTCTGAGGTAAAACAAAACATCAACTCCATGTGAAAGCTTCAGTGGCATTCATTTTGCCAGTGGGTTACAAGGGAAGAGACAACCAGGATAATTAATACTGAGTCTCTGAAAACAGATACTAACTGTAGAACATGTATAGTAGCACATCAAGTAGTCATGAAAAGTATGCTTTTCCAGGGAAGGTGAAAATTTTAAGATTGAAGGGATTAGTCTGCAGCTGTACTGGACAGCATTCTGCAAACAAGAAAGAACCCCTTTCTTGACCCACAGAAATATGGACAGATCAGTAAAAAGAGGCAAATCCCAATGTTCTGATACTGAGCTTGATAGTTATGTATATATGAGCTAGTGAAAAGTATAACATGTTTTATATTCCCAACTATTTAGAAAAAAAACACACCTCAACAGAACAACTTCAAGATACTCACAGTTTGCACAGCAGCTTCATTACCTGTTCCCCATTGGCAGAAAATGTGTATTTAGTGTCATCTTCAAGCTCAAATCCTCAAAACAGTCTCAACAAAATGAGTCTGAAAAGCCACCACAGTTTCTTGGAGAACTGTACAGGCTCGCTGTGCAAATGAATTTCCTAAGCTGACTTGATGATTTCATGAGAAACATTGCCTTCTCACATTCTAAAACTTCTATTATTCCTCAATTTTCTGGTCCCCTTTCTAATCCCTAGAAACAAGGGAAACAAAGGACTTCTGCCATTTAAAAAATGAGAGCTTACCAAAGGATCTCCTTCAACATCACTCACTGGAACTTGTTTGCTGGTTGAGCCTTCCCGTGACATCGAGTAGCCATCAAAGCCCACATCTTCAGGCCGCAGCTGTAGCAGAGGAGGCCACTCATGGTGCTGTGGTGTGGCTGCCCAGGGGTATGTGTCCATCACCCATTTGGCAGGATCCTCCCAGGGAGCTCTCCTCCCATACAACTGGAAAAGTATAAAACCATGTAAAACATTTCTATTATCCAATAATTTCATCCAGGGCCTTCCTAACCAAAGTGAATGTGCCATAAATCTTGGAAGGCACAAGCAGGGCTGGACAAAAACATACAAGATTTCCCTTACCCTAATGACATACAAAGTTTTAGTTTTAAGGGTAGCTGGTCTGGAAGAGGCTGACCAGCTCCTCTGAGACTGCAGTGCCCTTCTCTTGGCACCAGCTGAAGAAAAGGAGACCTGAAAATAACCTCAATGAAGTTAACTTAAATAAAGTCAATACACAAAAGAGGTTGTCAATGTTGACATCTGGATCGCACCAGCAGCTGCCTTATCTACGTTTGCTGACATTGGGAAGCTGCCGTTAGCGGAATGCGTAGGAGGAAACGTGAGATCTATTATCACGCAGTAATGATGGATGGCAAAAGGCTTTCAAGTCAGGCAAATTTCTTTGTATCCAACCAAGAAAAAGCATCAGCAGGATTTGGCTATGGTCAGGTTCCTATTCCAAGTAAAGAATCTCTATTCTAAACCTTTTTCTGTTTTCAACAGACTGTGTTAATAACTAACATATTCTTCTTGTTACACTCTGGTAATTTTGCCTTAATTAGATGATAAATTCATTTTTATGCCACTTGACTTCTGAAAATGTAACTACAACTTGAACTGACTTAAAAACTTCTACTTTATAAATCTCAGTCAAAATATCTTTTAGCAACTGGAGGTCATTCTTGGCATTTTGAATTCAGGGAACTCTCCTGCACAGCACACAAGGGGAAAAGCTGTGGTCTAACAAAGAAATGTAATGGGCTCTCCGGTGGATCTAAGATTCTTTCACTTTCCTCATTGTTTTTTCTTCTCGACTTTTGTTTGGTTTATTTTTATTTTTTTGTTTAGTTTTTATTTTGTGCACGCACAAGTTATTAAATATCTCTAAATACCAACATCTGCTTTATTCTGAAGCAGAACTGAGCACGTCCCATCCCAGAGCAGAGGTGCCCAGCAGATGGTGCTAGGCAATCTTAAATCCAGCCTCTTCCACAACCCAAATACTCTTCACCCTTCAGCTGCATGGTATTCTTTTCCCAGCATAATGTCTTCAAGCTGTGGTAAACCAGATCTCCTATTTTAATCTTGTTCTCGAATTTACAGCAATATATATCAGTTGCCAAGTGGGGAGGATTTTCTGTTTTTCAAATTGCTTTGCTACATGGCAGTCTGTGTGAATCCTAGTTTGTTATTAAAAAATAGCTCCTAAGTAAAATTCCTATTTCAATAGATGAAATCATCACATATCCTCAGCAGGTGAGAGACTGAATGACTAACTCACTATTCCCTTCCACAGCAACCAGTTCTGTCTATCCCTTTCACATGCACATTTTCTAGGGATCAATTAAGGATCGAAGGGAGTCCTTTCAAAGAGCACCAAAGAGAAATGACTGGAATATGAGTGTCAGTGGCAATAAGCCACAGGGGCTCTGGATACTTTTTTTTGCTGGTGCTGCATTCTGCTTGATATACCAAGCAGGAAGAACTGGGGTTTTATACAACCCTCTAATTTTCACATCCCTGTTTTGAAAAACAAAAAAAACTCAGCTCCAATGGGAGCAATTATTGTAAGGATCCAACTGACTTGCTTGCCTTTGACTCAAAATAGTTCTTTAAATGAGAAACAGAAATATAAACATAATTAACTTTATATCCACAGTGATCAGAGCAAAATCAGAACCCACCCTTCTCTTCTAGCAGGTGATTCCAGAAGAGGAGTTCTCAGAGGGGCCTTGGTGGGTGTGGGGGACAGAAAACAGCCCAAAATGGACAAACATTTCTAGCATTAGCTTGTTAATTAGCACAACTCTGGCCACAATTCAAGTACTGAAGTTTTATTCTTATCCATCAACTAACCAGAAAATAAATTATGCAAATAGAAGTGAATTAACCTGGGGAAATGGGACTGAAGTGAACATTTAGCACTTTCTTAGTCTTCTAGATTCTCACTGTGATCCACCTTTTTATTTCCTTATGTATGTTCAGCTTTCATGCATGCAATGCCCAGGACTTTGTGACATTTTGTTATACTGTCTCCAAAGTGTCTTGTAAATGTTTATCTTGGTCTCTTTAAATGTCTCTATGTGCTACTGTGCTTATTTTGTGAACAGAGGACTGAACAATAACAAAGCCCTTTTTTACACAGTTGCATTTAAGTCCATAGCAATCCTCGGTTGAATCCTGTTACTAAGTGCAGGGAATCAGAGATGATTTCCCTCTGGCCTCTGAAAGAATTATGAAAGAATCTACTAAAAAATTAATCCTGTAGACTGAGAAGTAATTAAAATTTGTCTGATACCGATCCTGGCACTCATTAATATGTTTCTCTCCATACACAGCTTTGTTCATCCTCTGTTGAAAGATTTGATTTACAATGGAAAATCCTGCATACCTAAGTTAATGACCACAGACATTTTCAGATGCACAGTGCAATTTTAAGGTGTGTTTCTGGAACAGATTATTTAAAGCTATTTGGATGTCTAACTATCCTCACTGAAAAAGTCAACAATTTGCCATCAACATCTTTTAAAAATATCTAATTTGGACTCTTAGTGCTTCCACTACGTATTTCAAAAACATTTGAAGATTCTGCCTGAAATTAATGCCAGTTTAGATTACATTTTCACAGACATGCTGGCATTCACTGTGAAAAGTTACATGTACAGAAAATGTCATTAATTTTGCTCAATGCTGTGTTGCCTTTGAATAGATACCATTCAAGAGCTATGTTTTTCACTTTAGCCTGCTCACCTGTAGCCCTTCTCTAACTGCCTCCAGAAGATATGGGATGATGGAGTAGTTCCACAAGTCAGTAAACCAAACTCTAGAACCATCTACATCTATTGGACAGGACAGGAAGAGCCGTGGACCTGGAAAGAGAAATTCAGGTATTACACTCAAATCATGGTATGCCTCAAAAGAGGATCAAACAATGATTTCCAATTCTTTGGAGAAAACAGCCAAAGATGAGAGAATATAAGTAGCTACCCAGTGAATTTCTCTACCTGTGAGAGCTCAAAAGTTCCCTGAATCTATTTGAAAAAATATAGCTTTCAAGGTGAGAAAAAATAACCAGATTTCATAACACAGACCACATCCAGGATTAAGAAAGAAGAGGTTTTTTTCCTTCAAAATTTTTTTTAAAGCTTAGACAATTCTTGTACATTTTGCCTCAGAGTACATTGCCATCTAAGAAGTGGAGTTCATATAAACCTTTTTCACTTGATACAGTACAGACAAATGTACCAGGATGCACCTGATATACAAGGAAATAAAATGCATATATTTACATATGCTTGGGCACATGGGCAGACTACTTACCAATAGTAACATCAGAGGAGCTGTGAGCCTCCAAAAATTTGTTCAGATGCTGCCAGACCTTGGGAATCCAATCAATAATTTTAACCAGCTCTGCATTTCTCATCCTACCACTGATCTCTGTTTCAATCAATTTTCTTCTCAAGAAACGGCCAAGAAAGCCTTTTACTGGCTCAGTGTGGTTAGCACATAGCACCCATCTATGGCAGAACAGAAATGCTCATTATTTCTCTTTCATGCTACAGAACATACCTATTCTGGGTTAAATAACTTTTATTATTTCTAGATGAGTAGCATGATCAAAAAAGGTTATCCCAGTCACACATGTTGGCAAAAATTATTTTGGGATTATGAGTTCATTAGATCAAACAATTTATATTGTGCACTGTTTCATCTCATTTCTCATTCAGTATCTGCTTTACCTATTATAATTTAAAATTTGTTAGAGGATCAAATATGTTCACAATCCTCTGAAAAATTTTATGAAGTGTAGTTACTTTAATAGCAGCATCATAATAAAGATGCATATGTTTGAGCAGCAAATGGTATTTTTCTGTTTGCTATTTTAGCTGATAAGAACAATTTCAGATGACTCAGTAGCCATTACTCCTTTGTCAGTCCACAAACATAAATAAGAAACATGAATAAACAGTACCTGAAATTATGGTGAAGTTGCAGATTAGGTGTTGAGGAGGTGGCTTGGTTCATTGTGCCAATAATATATGGACTATTAAAAAAAAAAAAATCCAAGTAAATCAAACTTGTAAATTTTGAAAACCAACTTCTTAGCAAGTACTCAACATTAAAAAAAGGCTATTCAAATATCTTTTATAAAAGAAGGTAGGGTTTTTTTTAGTTACTTATAACCAGATTTTCTACTTGGAATCTGACTTCTGAAAACACCAAATTGGGAAAACAAAACAGAAACCTCAAAGCAGGATCAAAGAGATTGTGGAGTCTCCTTCCCTAGAGACTTCCAAAACCCACCTGAGTATGTTCCTGTGTGTCCTGCCCTGGGTGATCCTGCTCTGGCAGGGGGGGTTGGACTTGATGATCTCCAGAAGTCCCTTCCAATCCCTTCCATTCTATGACTCTATGATTTTTCACTAAAAATGGGTGGTTGTTATTGAAGGTCTGTTGCATGAAATGGATGCCAATTACCTAAACCCTCTACTGCTTTTTTAATTACTGTTTTCAGAGGAACTGATTATATAAGAAGAAAAACTCTGGAGTGCTGTCCCTAATATGGACGGTCTGGCCATCTTGGTTCAAAACTGAACTAGAGTTTGGTTTTCTGATCACATTCTGCAACAGTAGTGGTCTGATAGCAGGACTGAAATTTGGAATGTGTTCTGGTATTATTTCTTTACCATTTATGATATTTGCAGTTTAGAAGTCCATTGAAGATCTCTCCTAGGGAGCTAACATGATGCAAATTATCCAAAATGATTACAAGAGGCATATCCACAGCATTATTTTCACTGTTACATTGGTCTGCGAGGTTGGACAGGTACTGTCGGAGTTCCTAGAAAGCATATGTAAAGAAAAAGAAATAAATCATTGTATCCCATGAAAATTTAGTTAAGATAAATAACCTCTTTGTTATGAAATCTCAAGCAAAAAAAGCTCCCATCTTACAAATGCACACATTTTTCAAGAGAAAACAGAAAAATACAGGTTTATTTCTCTTTTGTCAGTTATGCTGAAGATTCAGATACTGTTTCCGAAATCCTGTATAAGGGCTAAAGGTGAGGGGAGGGGTTATATTTAGTTTGTGGGTTTTTTCATTCATGCTGTCCTAAGCTGACACTTGGAGGTCTGAAATGCATTTTTCTGTCTTTTTAGGAACTTGGTCAACGCTCCATACACCAAATCAAACTTATACATCCCTAATAGGTTTACTGTCTCTTCTTGCAACTATGTGTCTGTTGAAATGCAGCCAATAAAATTCATCTGGAATGAAGCATCTCTTGGCAGAGGGGCAGATTTGGATGCCTTCAGTAATGCCATGAAAGAAGGACAAGCTTGTGGTGCTGGCTGCCTAGGTGTGGTTGAAATGCTCTCAGCAGCTTTAAAGCATTTATTTAATGGCATGTCTCAAATTATACCAGTGGCCTACAACCACAACTTTATCCCTTTCTTCCAATGGAACATATGCTAAAGACATCAGATACACACTTGTTTTTTTTCCCTTCACCCCCTCACTTTCCTCTAGGCATTCACTGGTGGTATATAGTAAAACCAGCAGCACATCTAAAAGCAGAGACATGTCTTAGTGCAGGAATTTGTCTGGACAACAGTCCCTCCAAGCCTAGCAAATGCAGATCACAACTGCTGATACTTGCAGCTGCAGAAACTCTTTTGACAGCCTAGAGATGCATTTAAATGTTTTTGGAAAAATGCCCACTTGCAATAGAGACTGCTTAAGATGCTGGGAATTTTATGCAGGTGTTTAACTTCCTGGGCAGTTCTCAGGCTCCTAACCACTTGAAAATCATGACACCTTTAGGTGTTTAAATACACCCCTGGAAGCCTGCTATTTATGCCCTTAATCAGGTGAATCTGCAGTTCTGAAAACCTTAAATACTATTCCTTTCTGGTTTAACATAATGCTTCAAAAAGGCAGGTTAAGTTTAAAATCTGCTTTTGATAGATGATTTAGATAGATAGATGAGCAGTCTCTCATTTTTGATACATAGTAGCACTAATTGCACAAGGTTGATTTCTGTGTCCTCACCTTACTGGATTTATGGTCCACATTGAAGGTTGCAATAATGCCATCAGCCAGCTCCCTGCCCTCTCTAAGGACCATATACTCAGACAGACGGTTTGCTAGGTATGTTTTACCAGTGCCACTAGGGCCAGATAAGATAATTCTTCTATGTTCCATCAGGAGAGAGACATAGCGTTGCAGGATAGGCTTTGGGATCAGTGATTCAAACACCAGACCATCCAAACTGTTCTCGCAAATACCTGCAACAAGAAAATAATTCTTATTTAGAGGGATACCCATTTTTTAACCAAATCACCTGCATTTTTACAAAATTGGGTTTTATTTTTAAGTAGTTGTAATGCTGCAAAGAAAGCCCATTAGTGGAACTTGATCAAATCAAGATTAGATGGAACGCATAGAGAAACTGGAGAACTGAAAATTGTGATTATGTGAATGTACCTGGGCCCTGTAATAGGAGGAGAAACTCCCAAAATAACACTGAGAAACAGCAGATGTAGATCTCACCTGACCAAGCTGTTTCTCACTTCAGAGACAAATCCCTTCCCCACCCTGGTATCCCCTGTGGTTGAGAAGAGCACATATAAAGCTGGTAAACAAGGGCACAAGTGACCTGTGGGCTAAGCCTGGATCCTCCTCCAGCTTTCTGTTTTCAGAGTACCTAGCTGCACCCTACAGTGCTTAATACCCTATAAAAGCTGAATATTAAATTATTTCAGGCCACACTTTTCACACACAAACCATCCATTTGACAGTATTTCAACATGCAGGATACTCATTCATCCAGAATTTACCTGTTTACTTTTGAATCACTAGACAAAAAACCCCAGCTGTCGTCGACTCCCCCTACTTTCCCAAACACTTGTAATTAAACTTTCTCTGTATGCTGATAGTTATCTCCACTAACATAAAACTCCTACTGATAAGCATTTACGCAATGTCAGCAGTCACTTTAGGCAGAATTGGCTCAGGGAAAATACACAGTGCTTCAAAATAAACAGCAGAAAGGGAAGTTGGCATATCACACAGAGGAATGTTTGCACCTCAATGGTTACTTGTAATATTAAATATTTATATAGCCAGCTTTGTGTCTCGAAGGTATATGTAAGTGATTTTCCATAAATTGATTAAATATACATCTATTTTATTGAAAACTGCTACCACAGATGCACCTTCAAAGTACAAGTCAAACCAATGCAAGTTAAATATAAAATGAGATTGCAGCTTTACAGATATGGCTAGAACTTAAGCAGTATTTCAGTTAGAACTACAATTGGACAGTGTATTCTACATAAGCAGAATAGCCTGCGTTCAAATCAAACCTCACTGCATTAAGATACTACTTGGCTTGTTTTGATTTTCTGTTTACTGATTTTCTAACCAAGGCATTTTTTTTTCCCCACCAATATTCAAAAATCAACTAATTTTACCAAATGCCACAGCCAAATTTCGAAGTTATGCTGCAGCTGAGGACAAATTCTCTCAAATTTAGTTTAATAGTATAGTTTTCATTTAAAATGGTTCCCTGAGAAACTGAGAACCCCTAAGAGAAATATAGGCTTTAAATTCTCATCAGCATGATGAAAAAAAAAAATAAATCCAGATTTTAAGTGTTCCCTGGGATCTCTCCATACTGGCACCTAAAGAGGGACTTTTCAGTGAGACCCATTGGACAAGTCAAATCAAGCATTTTTTACTCTGCATGATGGACATAACAACTAAAGCTGTTACAAAGAGGTAATTAAATTCTGAGGCTTTATTAATCTGAAATGTATGCTGCTGCTCAGCCAACTCTGCTGCGTTCTTTGTGGTGTGAGGTCTCCTCCAGGACAACTCCAGGCATCAGTTCAAGATAGGTGGAGAAAACTGCTGTGTGTGTAATTATTCCTACTGGTCTAGGTTTAAATTTGCTGCACTTAAATGGATCTTATGCATTTGTGGAGTTAGCATACTCCAAATGCTGACTTTATCACATGAAAATAGAAGGACCAGTAAATAAAAGACAGGGATGGGAAAAGAACCAATCACAATTAAAAGTTGTCACTACTCTGAGTTTTTTTACACAGCAAGTACAACAGACAGTTCAAGTGCAATTACCTTTGATGGTAACTGAAATAGTGTTGTTTTCTCCAACTAGATAGCCACAGGGCAACAGCTCAGGTGTGTCTGCACTGTTGGTGCGTTTGATTTCTCCAATGCTGTAGCCCATAACACTGTCTGAATTCAGCCCCAGCTGGCTGACAGGATCCACGTGGATGATATACTCCTAGGGTGACAAATGAGCATGGAAAATTAGGCAGCACTGAAATCTCTTGAGACTTGTTCCATACTACAATAGTCAGAATCACAGCAAGTTAAATATTGCTGGGTACCATCAATATCAAACAGAAGAATTCAAGCACATAGCAAATTGTACTCACTAACCTTAAACAGGCGTCTGACAACCCCATCCAGAACATCCCATTTGGTCTTGCCACTGACTCCAATGCACCCTATGAGGAAGGTACGAGGCCTCAAATCCTAAATGCACAGAAACATGAATTTAAGTTAATAAATAAATCTAAACTGTATCAGACAAATCTGTTTAATGTAATTAAATTGTTGCTGGTTTCCACCCCCCCCTTTTTTTTTCCGTTTCTCTGTTTATATTATGGTGCATCTTTACTGCTCTATATGGTGAATTCTCAATGCTATATGAAAACTTTCATTTCTACTAAATGTTTTCTACAGTGTTGGAGTCACAAATTTAAAGGATACTTAAGTGGTACTGATATTAAGTAAAAGGTATTTATCAATCAATCCATGAACAATTCAAAAGCCTCCAAGATGATTACAACCTTGCAAAGAGATAGAAAAACTTAGAAAAATTCTAGGCAGAAAAGTTCACAGCATGTTCATTTTTCCATTACTATTTGCAAGGTTTATCCTATTTACTTCTAAAAATGCTGCCATGAGCAGTGTATTTATATACACAGACATATATGTACATATATTTATATACATATTTATAAATAACAGCTTCTATATTATGTTTGGTATATCACAACACTTTAATTGATAGAATGCAACTAATTTTTCTATTATTTTATAGCTGCACTTACTGTGAAACATTCACCAGTGAAGAAATAATTTCTATTATAAAACTTCAACTAAAATATAAGGAAATATTTCCACATGCTAACTTTACTGACCCTAAGCAGTGGAGTCCAATAGAATTATCAATGTAATTTTACAGTTAATTTGCTTATCTAAGGCTGTATTTATTAATGTGAAATTGGTATTTAATGGAAAGAACTATTGAGACAATTTTATTTCTGATTATTCAAATTTTTGTTGTTCCCCCTCCCCCCTTATAAAAGACACCAACTTAATTCTTAAATACACTTTTACAGGTACTCATGATGTGAGATAGAGAGGTCAGTGCTTGGTAAAGATTATGTAGCACATTTCTGCATACATTAGACACGAGGTTGCCCACAGTTTTACAATATCTGAAATGTATTTGGGTATTCAGGATTCTTTAAATTGCAAATGCAGAATATAATTCAAATTAAACTATAATAATACAGTATAGATGTCCCAGTTTGGATCTGTTCAGTTCTTCCATGCTTCTGGCATTTTGGTGCACCTTCTATTGACACATTGGATCATTTACATTATTAGTTAGAATATTATTGAAGTTTAACAGGAAAGCCCAAGAGCTTTGTGCAGCTTTTAAGATACCAGTCTCAAACATGCTATCCCATGGTAGATTAGTCTGACAATCTTCTTGATACCTAAAGAGTGGCTTTGATTTCAGAGTTACTACTGAAAGTCTCGAATTGTAACATTATCACCTATACCACTGACATGTGGGTCTAGTCCAGCAGCCCGGTGCTGCCAATGTGCCAGGGCTGACAGCACCAACAAGAAAGCGCAAAATAAAAGGCTATTGCAGGTGAGTCCATGAGAGACCCTGAAGTGGCAGTGTAGGCTCTCAGCAGAAGGAAGAGGAGGAAGCCAAGTGCCTTGTCTGTCACTAGTGATACACCCACAAACTGTTTTGCTGAGAAAAATTTTAAGTGTATTTTGCAAATAAAAGCCTCCAAAACAAATTGGATTTTAATTCCTTGGTATATTCCAAAGTCACTTCTATTTCAAAGCAGGGTCAAAGAACAACTCACCTCCTTCCATTTCACTTCATCCTGGAAGTTGACAACTATTTTGACGTGCCTGCCTCCTTCTTTCCGGGCAGAGCCATCTCCAGTGTCATCTAACAGCATGTCTGTGAACAGAAAACATCAACAGCTTCAGAGCTGTATCTTAATAACAATGAAGACTATTCTGATTTATATCAACACATTTATTGTAGTCCAGTGTAACATATGTGGTTTTCACATGCCCCAAGTTAAAACATAAGAACCAGGTTCACTAACTTCCCTACTAAATACCAGTATTGCTCTTAAAACAAGTGAAGGTCACTGAAAATTATTAGTCATTTACTCTCTTTGCCTTCCTACAATATATCCTCTGGCAAATGTACACCAATAAATGGTTCTAAACATGACTCTTTACAGCTGAGGTCATAATTGGACCACTCCAACCTAGGGCGTAGCAGACCTATGATGACATTTTAACAGAAGGCTTTGTGCCAGCTCTTGACATATTTCTACACCTCAACTGTTAATAATTTTCATGCTTTCATTTTTCCATGGCTAACCAAACCAAATCTTCCAAGTGCAGGATATAACCTGCCCACCGCCTTTCTTATTAAACTCACCGAGACTGGTTGACTCTGTAAGGTTCAAACTGTGTTGAGAGAGACCCACTGAATGTCTTGGGGAGGACGAAATGGAAACCTGAGACTGAGCCCTGCTACAGCTGCCGTGGTTTTCAGATTTCAGTCGATCATTTTCCGCTTTTAATTTTTCAATCTCACTCTGAAAAATATGTCAGGAGGTAGAAGGCACAGTGAAAACATACTTAAAAGACAGCAATGTAAGTAACTTAAAAATAAACACTAGCTTAGCAGAAATGCCATTTTTGTAACATTTAAATAAATTAATAAATTTAATTATTGCAAAGTCCCTTCCATTAAGCTTTTCAAAGTATCCTAAATAAAACAAACATGAGGTAATTCACTAAACACTGAAATGCAGATATATTAAGTCAGAGAGCATGGGAATGTTTTATGAGGTTGCTAACAGTCAACAAAAAGATCTCCCCATAGATTTTAGGGTTGAAACACTGACAGCTGCAGAGTTGAGGGCAGCAGACTTTATGCGTTCAAGCTGACTTTTAACAAAGGTACAAAGTTTAACACTGGCACAACAGTAACCACAACTCCCAGCAAGTATTCAGAACTTCCAATTTACCTTCTTTCTAATCCATTCTTTTACACATCATCTCAAGACTGCAATAGTTGGGGTGGTTATTTCTTACCTGCATTCTGTTCATTGCCTCTCTAAGCTGGTCGAGCTGATGAGCAGAGCTAAGGGCTTCCAGACGAATATCAGTCAACTTCATCTCCTTGTCTCTCAGCTCATTTCGTAACTGCATGACTGTTTCAGCTTCGCTGTCAGTGCATTCAGAAATACTAGAGAAGATTGAAAAAGAGATACTGAACAAGACCATTGGTACTCTTCAGATGGTGCTGCTCCAGCATTTATTAGAAAAGTAGGTTAATAAAACTTACTCTGCAGGAAGCAGTCAACAGTTTTGGCTTACTGGAGTAATGATACCATAAATCAGATATTAAACAGGTCATGGAAACATTAGGGACTAGTGAGATAAATATGTCCGAGGGATATTTTTCTTTAATAGGCATCTGAAACAGAATTCTGGAAGTCACCTACTATTGGATAGTCTTCAATTTTTTTCATTGTAGTTGCCATGGAAAACTTCTGAAGCCAAAATCAAAATAAAATAAATTAGGGGGTGCAGGCAGCAGGTTGGAGATTGATGAGTTTACAGACAGATTAAAAGCTCACCAGGTGCGCACAGCTGGGTTTCCCTGAACTGTTCTGGAGGGCTTTGGAATTCTACACCTATTCAAGTGTGATAAATTCCTCCTTGCTTTAAAGCACTCATGCTTAAAAAAAAAATTGATGGCGTTTTTTATTCCCTCCTCCCACAAAAAAAAATATATTCTGGGTAAGTAACATTTCAGCACATTTGTAAGTGTATCTATATAAAGATCAACTATACTGCTGCATGCTTTGAGGGATATTTCATTTCAAATGTCTCTCCCTAAATCAGGTTAATGAGAGATGTTTTCTCCACCAAAAAGCCAATAAGCCAAAATACACAAGTTTTACTGGCTCTCTAGCTTTCCCTTAGTTTTCATATTTACTCTTTTCTCATATCTAGCCTTCTGGCTTTCATGTCACGACGAGACATACACACACAGCATCTCAACTGATGATAGATGGGATCACCATTTGACAGTTTTCTGGCCTTAGATTTCTAAAGCACAATTTGTTGCAGTCACCAGAAACTCACTGAGTGAGGCTCAAGACTAGAAAGGTTTAAAAAAATAAAATCACAGAGGGATTGTCTTCTGCTACTTACATTTCATCACTATTGTATGGCTGGAAACTATTGCTATTGTTTTCACCTCTTCATGTGAAAACAGGTGATGGACAAAACTTCTAAGTTTGCGTGCGTACTTAAATGCATTTGATCTGAGATCAGGCTGGAACCTTTGCATGACACCAACGAGGTCATAAGGCTGCCTGGTACTTATATGTTGCCCAATACTTTCTCTTACAAGATTCTATATTTACTGATCCTAGTCAAGTGATGAAGTTACTGATAGAAATAACATAAAATATCTTTTTCCAAGCACAGTCTAAAATGCAAGTTTAGACTCAAAACAGAATGGTAAGGCAATTATTTATTTCACCGATGGCCAAAATTAAGTGTCAAGATTGCTTGTGACCTTCCCATGAACATAAAATGAGTTAAGCAGAAGAGCAGAAGTCCTGACTTTAATGTCTACATCACATACAAACAAAAGCAGAAGGGTATGCTTTGGCCATACAAATGAGCCTATACAATAGATAACTTGCTCCTACCCAAAGGAGCACATTGGTGTTTCACTCTTGCCCATCCTGCTCCCCGCTGTGCTGCTGCCATGCTCACGCCAGCTCTGACATTCATCAGAGTCTGACCAGACTCCTGAGCTAAGCCAACCCCTCAACCTTAGGGAAAAAAACCCACAACTGTTCAAATTTGGTCAAATTATTTTTCACGTAATTTAGCACATTGTATCAGTTCAACAGAGTTCTCTGAGAAGTAGCAGAGCCAGTGCAAGGGAAGAACCAGGCACTTGTGGCTGGAAAGGTAGAAGAGCCAATCATTTCTATTCATCAGGCACAAGCTATTGGATGGCTTCAGCTGCATCACCAAACCACGCTGCTTCATCTCCACTAAATCCTTATCAATTTGTCAACCCATCATGGCAGATTATCACAGTACGTGCCATCTTTACCCAGCAGAGAAAGCAAAATTCCAAACTTGGCCTGGCTTATTTTGTTAATAGCAAGAGATCCAATTAATTCTGCACTTCAAGGTGACCCTGATTATAAATATTCTTCGTACTCATTATGTTCTCCTGGGTGAGGACTCCACTGAAATATTTAATTGTACTACAGTAACAATGCAATATGAATTTTGTCTTCCTGGACACTAATGCAAAGCTAATGGGGTGGGAGTCAGCGTCCATGTCTTTAATTTCCTGAATATATAATATAAAAATCCAACTTTTCTGATCTCTGCCTGCAATTTCCTCTAACTACAGAACATTCAAAGTAGGCAGTAACTGAAAGTATGATCTTGTCTCATTCTCTTGCCCATATGGCAGGGTTACAGATAACACAGCCTTCCAACCCCCAGGTGATAATGTGATGCTTGGGAGAACTTGTCAGTTTTAACAGACCAGCCCTGGCCTACAGGACAACCCTGTTTGGCCCACTGTGTTTTCTGCTGTGACCTCAGCGAACAGCTGGTTTTAGAAGTGCACACAGCTGAACAGCTGTTAGGCATCTTAATGCCTATACAGATAGGCAGATTCTTAGACAGAGGAACCAGGAAGGTGTAGGGTACATTTTGCTTCTGTTTGTTTCTGTAAAGTGGACTAGAGATGTCTTGTAAAATCTAGCATGGAAAAACATTAAATGTCTCCAAAGTATGATATTTCTCCTTATGTCTACCACATGCCTTCCTCTCCATTTTCTATTTCAAAATTAAAAAGTCACTTACAGAGAATTGGAATGGGAAGCTCTCAACAATGGTGTTGAAACAGTGGAGTTATGGTGTGGTAGCTTAGGTGAAGAAGGCAATGAAGAATCTGTCATCTCCTCAATATCCGAATGAGAAGAAGCTGACTTGGGAGATTTCTTTTTACCAAAAGCTTGCTTGAAGGAGCTGCGTAACTGAAAATAGAAGACCACAGCAGTAGGCACATCATTAAGGATGAAACCAGACTAAAAAAAAAGCCTCAGAGTAAAAAACGTTAACATGCAAATACTCTGAGTGATACAGCTATAGTCATATACATTTTAATATGGGTAAAAAAAAAAGAATTAAAAAAGCTTTTTTTTTTTCCTTAGCTTATTTCATGAGATTAATAAGGTCAATAGGACTGGGTATCAATGCTTCCTATTTTTAAGGTAACTTTTATAGCAAATTCTGTTCAGTGCAACAAGCTTACAATGATGTCATAGCAACTTGCAGCTATAATGTAGTGTGGCTCAGACAAGGTTAATGATGTTGCAATGGTTAGTAATGTAAATGGATGGATTAGCATTGTATCTCATAGTTGAAAGTAGGTCTTCCTTACCTCATTGACCTGCCGGAAGAAGCACAAGCAAAGGGAAGCAGGGAAGGAAAAAAGACATGTTTTATCAGATAAAGCCAGTGATAAGGAAAGCTTTGGATTTCTAAGACAAACATGACCAATAATTGGCAAAGACCAACAGTTACTTTAAAACCGGAACCTTGTATTTTCCAAAGCCAGGTGTTTCAAACAACATTTGGTCATTTTTTGCATTACTTGAGGGAGACAACAGACCAAAATCTCTTAACTATTTAAATTACATTTTTTCCTTAGCTCAGAGAGAGTGCTTTGGCTAACAGCCAAGTTAATACGGCGTTTTACTTTGCAGGAACAGGTATTTCACCAGGTGAAAGGCTTGAATCACACCTACTTGCAACTAAAATCACCTTTTTTAATGTGAATGCCATTTTCCATACAACAAAAAAATGAATATTCACATGGTTGAACTGATGTTATCCAAAAGTTACAGTTCAACAGTTAAGTGTTCCAGAAGCATTTAGACAAATCTCTAAGATACATGGTTTAACTTCTAGGTTGCCCAGCGTGGAGTCAGGATTTGGACTTGATGATCCTCATGGGTCTCTTCCAGCTCAGGATATCCTATGAACACTGTTTAACATTATCACAAATCACATGTTGCAAACAGGCTGGCTTAATAAGAGCTGGAAGTTATTTTTAAACTATACAGACTCCTACAGTAAAAAATGTTGAAAATCTGGTGTTTCAGACCTGAATAGACAGCTGCATTGTTTCTATATATAACAAAAAGATCTTGGCTGAGAACTTCCTCTGTATTTGTGGAATAAACAAAGTGTGAATCAGACACCATTTTGCTATTTTCTCAGTAAATGACTGATTTAATTTTCAATCTTCATTTTACAGCAAGGGTGTACTAATTTCTAATAACAACATAAGAATACTCTTCTTCTTCTTCATGAAAACCTCATTTATTTTTATAACAAGGAGATGTTTCCTTAACCTTTTTAAAAACAGTCATCTGATGAATAAGAAGTGTAGGCTGATGTAGGATAATATCTACTAAGTTTCAATATTAAAGAATAGAAGCTAAAGCAAAAATTTAAGAACTTTTCATTGTAACTGGTTTAATGATTACAAAAGTGTAATAAGTGTAATAAGGTGGATTGGGAAGTGGTTGAAGAACAGATCTCAGAGAGTTGTGGTCAGTGGAGCAGAGTCTGGCTG
>JAOEGS010012812.1:31873-63869 GCA_025447755.1 Corythornis vintsioides | reverse complement strand
GTCATCAGCAAACTTGCTGAGGGTGCTCTCTACCCCCTCGTCCAGGTCATGGATGGGAGGAGCATGAACAATGGTGCTGGAAACAGAAGCTAAGACTACTCCAAAAAATTTTCAAGCTTGCCTTTTGTTCTGCTGTCATTGTCAGGCTCTGCAGTCTGATCGTCATGTTCCCCAGGCTCTGCTCAAATGCTGCCACCAGGTGAGCCTAGAAGTGAAAGCATACAGAGTAGTTTGTTCTCCCCCCCAAACAAGAATATATCTACAGGTACTTAAAATGTCTACATTGCATTGTTTGTTGTGTAAATGATACGGAGAAAATAATCCTGATCAGAAAAGGACAAATGAGTAGAGCATACTTGGTGAAAATGCTTGAAAACAAATTACTGGGAACAACTTCACTTCGGAAAATTAGAAATCCCAAAGGTATCAGACCAGTTTCAAAAATGTAGAAGGTGCTAGCCCTTTCCTGTACAACTGCTATGAACAGCTCACTATGAAATGATGCCTGGTCTAGTTGAGAGTATGCCTCATTGTAGCCAGTCTGCCAGATGCTTTATCAGCTGATAGACCCACATCGAACTCAAAAGCCTTATACAATATTTGAGCACACCTTGCTTGCAACCAATGTCCACGTGCTAAATATAATCTAAAACTTCATGATGCTTGACCAATTACTCTTTTTGCTTTTCTCATGAAGCACTGAGAACCAAGTGTTGATTGTATTAGGGACATCAGCTAAGAATTGAAAAACAACTGCAAAGTACAAGGAAGGAAAAGTAGATACAGAAGATGGAAAGGAACTTGATAAGATGGAATTACATTTCTAGTGCCATGACACAGCACTGTTTTATAGACACACATGTATAGGTATGTGCACAAACAACCGAACACAGGCACAGCTCAATATGCATTTGTCTCATTAGTCATAATAACCTATACTAACTACAGAAAACTGTATTTTACTTCTCTATTAAAAATAAATCTATACACAAAAAGAAAATAGTTCAAAATCTTTCCAAGCAGAAGAGGAAGTTCTCTTGTCCAAATATATACAGAATAGCAAAACCTTTCACATAGCTATTCTAGGCTTACTCGTCAGCAGCACACAGCTGACTTATCCTGAATAACTGTTCTCACATTCACAGTGAAAACAAACATGAGCAGTACAATAACATGGGGATGAGCATCTCTCATTCCCATCAGCCCCTATGAAAATAAGCAGAGCTGAGACTGTGAGAAAATAGCAAGAAGTAACTTAAACCCTCATGCTACAAATGTATGAAAATCTAAATATTTATTTTAAAAACAGACTGCAAAGCTTCTTCTAGGAGGATGAACAGGGAACAACAAAACTGATTTTCATGAATCTTCAGCAATGCTTTGCAAAAGCAAAAAATAAATGCACAAGTGGGATGGTATGGATTAATAATGGGATACAAAGCCTTAATGCTTTGACCTGAACCTTGCTCTTTCAAAACCAGATCAGGCACCTTGAAATTATTCTTCTCTAGAAATTGTTCACTGAGCTATGAAAAGAGTTGTCTTCAATTCCTAGATGGAGTGAAACTTTTCAAAGTGTACATTCTCTGAGAAGAGGTGGCTAGAGACTGAAATACAGTACTAGGACAGTTGCAGCATCTCTGCAGCAGACTGTTGCCTATTTATGGATAAATAAGGGGCAGATCCAAGTCCAAGAAGTTTAAGTAGCATGAATAAAAGTGTACAAAATTTTAGCAAAGTGAACTAAGAAAAAATGAAATATTATACTAAAATGAAAACAAAACAAAAAAAACCCCAAAACAACACCCCAACCATTAATAAAATTAAAACTAAAACCAAAACAACAAAAAACCCACAAACCAAACAAATAGAAAACAAAAGGTCCCCAAACAAACATCTAAAGTAGTAGCATACATTAAAAACTATTCTGTGAATGGAACTGAAGATCATGGCAGTAACCATGCACAAATTCTTGGACAAATCAGTATTAGCTGGGGCAGCACCACATAGCCTCTATCACTCACTGCTCTTGGAGATAGGCTACTAACTCATGTTGAGCAACAGCCAACTGAATCTGAACACCATTTGAAGAACAATGCAACAAATCCAAGCCATAGATAGATGAATTGCACAGCTGACAGGTTCTGTGTTGGAAGGACACAAACTGGGTTATTTAACAATATAATAAAAATGGTACTAAAGAGAAGCTGGTTCTTATGGTCTCACATGTAAAATAAGTTTCCGGATGAAACCAACTCATGTATCCAGGTTCCTTTGTATAGGAAAAGCAAACACAAGTTTTAACTTCTGTAAGATCTTAAGAACTCTTTATCTTGGGTAAGTGACCGAGCAGTTACATGCAGTTCAAGCCCTGTTATTTGAATTCTCTATTAACTATGTTCTCAGTTTTCCATTTTGCAGGCTGGATGAAGCACTGCAATGCCTTCAACAAACACCACAGTAAGTTTTCCCTTGCATCCTTCTATGATAGGTGTGACTGCTCAGATGAAAGCTGTCCTTTGTCAAGTTTCATATGTCAGAGAGCTGATGGACAGGAATGTCCTCTACAGTAGCATGTGTTCTGATGTTTACTCATTCCCACAAACTAGGAAGTCAGTATGATCTGATTTGATGACTGTTCATATGTAGCTTATTTACTCTAGAACTGCTTATTTTTCTAACAAGCTTCCGTGTTGCAGATTTCTGCTATTGGTGACTATAGCACAGAACACACAAACTTGCTCAGGGTCATACATAGTGTTGCCCTAACCCCTCTTGGCATCCACTGTCTTACATTACATATTCATCAAATTCCTCAGAGGGAACAAGCAGAAGTATTGTCTACACTGGTTAAAAAACAGGTTCTGTCCACTCTTTAGGCATAACTTTAAATTAGTTCTCAGGGTCCATTATGCCACTATTAGCTATCATGCCATTAGCCCACATCTTTATGCAACAGTGAATTATAATGCATTTTAAACCACATTTCTATCAATTTTTATTCCTACCAATTATAATATTTCATCCCACTCCAAATGTCACTATTTATAAAAAAGACATCATCTTACAATGCTTTTCTCCAGGTCCTGAAGATGTTTTATATATATTTATATAAATAAAGGCAAATAAATATTGTAATATAGTATTTGAAGAAAGACATAAGACAATTCAGTAGGACAGAGGATGGTGTTTTTTTGAAAGTTCCCAGAAGCATGCAGACATTTTTTTTAAAACACCTAGGTAGCATGAACACCTTGTAATATGTGTGAAATCTTTTTGTCACTTAGAAAAATTGGAGTGTTAGTTGGTGCATTAAATGTGATTCCCCCATTAGTCTTTGTTCTCAGACTTGTACTCACATTGGCAGTCAACTGTGTTGTCAGAGCTGACACTTTTTCTTGGGATGCATCCAACTCTCTTCGTAGCTTGCGAATCTATGTATTTTAAGAGAGCACTTTAATGCACCATAATATAGAGAAATAAAGTAGTAAGACACAAAATGTAAAGTGTCTTGACAGACCATTTATGCCTGTCAAATACAATGCTCTCTTACCTCTGACTGGCACTTCTCTTCAGGCTATAAAATAAAAACAGAGGAAAATTATGCTATTACAACATAGCCAGTCTGACAAATGTATAATATTGTTTCAATTTTTAGAGTTTTTGGAATGCTAAAATGTGAATTCCTTATTCTGAATTCCCACATCCATATTCAATCTAGGATAATTTAATTTATTCACTCTTCAGGAAAAAAGGAAACAATCTGCTTGTACAGTACTTCTACCTGCAGGAAGGGATTTGGACTCCACTTCCCAGCCAGCTGACCAGCACATCTTCAAGTCTGATCTGTGGAAGGGCGAAGTCCCAGAGGGACTGCAGGAGGGTAAGAGGAGGCACGGCTGTCACAGAACATGGCTGATCTGAGACAGTTCCCTTCCTCCCACACTCTGCTCCCCATGGGATAGAGATCACATATTTGTATTCCAAAGCAATGTGAAAAAAGATCACTCCCACTTGGGTGCTGCCCAGGCACTTTGGTGATGAAAAACTGAGGACACACAACTAGTCATCTGAGGATGCAAACTGACCATCTGCTGCTGTCTGTATGATAACATTGTGGCTACTATGACTTGTTTCTAACCAAAGTTATTAGCTGAAGAAAAGTAAATGGTCAGTAGTTACACACTCCACTATCTTTATGTAAACATGTCCACTATAAGCCACCATGAAAATTATACCCATCAAACCACACTAATAAGAGTCACTGGTACTCAGGCAGCAAGCACAGAAACCAGAAGCTTAGACAGCAGCAGTCAAGCGCTCTCCTTGGGGCTTTTAGGGTTATAAACACCAGTCAAGAGGAAAAGGTCTGCTCTCTATCCTTCAAACACATTATCTGCTTTGGCTTCATATGGACTTTGAAGCAAGGTCATTAATGAAAGGATGTATTTTCAATTTATTACCAAAGTATTAAGACCATGTTACACATGTAACTTCACAGGCAGTTATATACAATATCGTTCAAGAGCAAGTTCTTCCATGTTCTCTTGTATCACATATGCCTGTTTCAACAGTAGATGTGTGTCACGCATGAAGATCCAACATACTTGCAAAAAAATTTGAAATAAAAGATCTTGTCCAACTAGCATCTTACTGAAGAATTTATTATCCACTATCTTATTAAAAAACAAAACTGCTAAATATCCACAGACATCTTTATGAACATTAACATTTCTTTCATATTTGATTATGTTCAAAACATTAGTTAAGAACTGCATTTACCCCCCAACCTCCCTGAATGGCAAAATTAACTAATACAGTAAGACCAGTGAATTAAACAGTTTTGATGAGTAAACCCAAATTGTTAGTTGCACTATACTCACTGTTGAATAAATAGAAGATGTACTGGATACCAAGGAGAGAGAAGAACCATGCACTAAATGAAAGAAAATAAACACAATGAACATAAATGCAATAAACACACAGTGGAATTTTCATAGATCACCTGCTGCCATCTACCAGCCTACTGAAGATACACTTCCACAAATTTCATCATTCCTCATAAACTTAACATTATTATCGCACCAATAACATAGTTTGAAGAATGAATGGCCAGGTAATGCTTTTTTGGGGGAAAAATGAGCTGTGGTTGAGAAAAGTAAAAAGTTTTGATAAAGATTTGTTCAGAAATAATTATTTCTATAGACAGCTTATCTTGCAAAAGGGCTTACTCAGCCCATTAATAAAGTAACCAAAATGTAGAAGAGATTACAACAGTTTATCTAACTGCTCAACTTCAGTTTTAGATGAGATTGAAGAGGCAGGTTGTTTGTCTTGTGGAAAAAAGAAAACATGGCTACAAAATCTTTTCTAGAGAAGATTTAGCATTAAACACACATTCAGTAAAATATATGCTTATACATTGGTTCTCAGGGTTATTACCATCACCCTGGTGTTAGGATTTGCATATAACATAATTTTATTTTTGATTATGCTATTAAAAAAACCTACCTGAAGCTATTATTTTTGCTAACGAAACATGCAAAATACCCTTTGATTTATTTTTAGAAAAAAAAAAAATTAACTGAAACTTTCATTCAAACTTCAGGCAACTTCATACAGATCATATGAAATGGTGTTAAATCACTTTTTCTTTCAGCTAAATCCTCCAACAAAAAAAAAAAAAGAGAAAAAAATATTAGAAAAGCTGCCATTTTGCTCTAATTATCTACTGCTATTCTACATTCATAATAAATGGTCTCTGCTTTCCCATTGACATTATATCCTAAGGCGTGGCTGGAAAGAGAAGTAAACAAAGTCTAAGTTGGCTTCTGGAGGAATTTAAGACAATTTTCAAAACCCACAAGAAAGTAAAATAACCTGACACCCATTTGTGTTTTCTGGTTAATCATATTTTCAATTAAAATGATCTTTATAGCTAGCTGTTAAAGACTGTACTGCATTAAGAACATAAAAATAACTAGTGTGAGTCAGACCCAGGGTCTGTCTAATTGTGTGCTCCAGCTCTGGCTGCAACAGCAGTGCATGTTTAGGGAAAATAATACAAGGAGGAGGCAGATACCTTGTGATTTTTCCCCCAGGAACACCTTTGTATCTTCTGGGAATCAGCAGAGATGGAAACTGCAGTTGGACTATTTTTCATAGACACTGTGACTTCTCTACCGTTAACTTGCTTAACTGCTTCTGAATCCACTGACACATTCTATCTATAACAAATGACTCTTCTTGTGTTTAGAAATAGTATTCTTAACAGTTGTTTTAGGACCTGCTACTGAGTCAGTCAGTAAATTCCTTGAGTGTCTGCTGTGATACGAGAAGTAATGGATAATCCATCCCTTCATACTGCACTAAATTATGTATCATCACCTCATTTTAGTAATCATTTTTACAAGCTGAAGATTCATAATCTATTTCAACTCTCTTCATACCATAGATGCCAGGCACTTAAGACCAACTTGCACTTTTCTTTTTTATCTGCATTTTACCCTTAGGATTGTCTTTCTCAAGATGGAAAGCCCAAAGCGCAGATAATATTGCTCAAAGCCACCAGAGAATATATTATTTTCTGGTTTGCCTCTCTATGTTCTTCCTTTGTGCAGTTTTTACTAATACAGATCTATTCAATAAAAGCAACCACCATACCAACTGGCCAGAGAGAAAACATGTCTCCTTACAATGGACTGGGACACATATTTCTGAGTTGGGATCAACTGGAATTTTTAAGATCGCACTGAGACTTTAAAATAGGAAAGAAGACTCAAAATGAAAAAAAAAAGGGACAGAAAATGTAACTCTGGGAATCACACTCCAGCCTTATAAAACACCACCATTGCATTGTTTGAATGTCTATATAATTTGAAATTTCTATTTCTTAGGACAACTAAGGAGTTAATAGTTTTGCGCAATTCCTTTTTAAGTATCTACAGATGGCTACTTGAAGGCTATTTAAACAGAAGCCTGAAGGCAGTTACACTCTTGATGTGATTCCTGGTTTTTTGCAGTTAACATGCAGATGCATGCAGTCCACAAACCCAAACTGTTTCAGAGCTATTATTTTCAAGCACTCTAAATGCATATGCAAGCATGTGGCATTTTTAAGGTTAGACAAGAAACAGACTAACCTTGATCAACTTTCCAAAGAGTAGAAAGAAAGAGCAACAAGTAGCACAGTCAGTAGCACAAAAAAGAATAAAAATATATGTCCCAACAACAATGAATTTAATTCCTTTGTCTCTAGGAGGTTGAAGTATCAGCTCGTGGCAGCAAAAGAGAAGTAGGGAAACTGGAAAGTCAAGAGACCACTTCGGTTTTAGGCTGTGATTCCCCCCTGAAGTTCAGGATAGTTTGGAGGTTGTTCCTGCTGACATCTCTCCAGTCCTGAAACCCACCCTATCAAAACAATTAAGTTCTGCAAAGTTTTATCTGAGACTGAGAGCTCCACACAGAGAGAACTATGGTCGGAAATTACCCCTATACTGAACTGAAAAGCACCAAATTTATACTTGGTTTATGAAAGAATGACATTGCTGATCATGTGCAACACCTTCACATACTTTACTGACCTTCTTCAAAACCGTCACGGAAAGAGCCAGAGCGGCTCATTGTTCTGCTTTTCTCATCCAGTGACATCGAGCTGTTCCTGAAGCGTGTGTCACTATAGGGGTCGTAAGGACCATCGGCATTGGAAAGGCTGTGTGTACGTAGCATGGTTGGATTTGACAGGCTCATCTGGGCTGCAGTGGTTGGGCTTGCTAGAAAGTGAAGAATAAACACCAATTTATTTGTGCAACCACATATTTTCATACCTACTTTTTGTGCAACTACCAAAACCCTTTTATTTTTCTTTAAAACACAAATTTTTGATGTCATCCTCTCCAGGCTTCCTTATTTTTCTCAATTCAGTGAATTCAATTAAGAGATACACAAATTAAGCCAGTGAATAAAACTCAAGTAAATAAGGTAATTTTAAACACTGGGTGGTATGCCTATGCTTCTACAGACAAGTTCAGTCAACTCAGTAACACTTTTTATATGTGAACTAATTAAATCTAGTTTAATTTGGAACAGTCTTTCCTCAAAAAGGACTAAAAGGTCTAAAGGAATTTAAACTAGTACATTGCCTATATAGATCAGGCCTTATGAACTATCTTGTACAAAGCCTTCAGGTTCTCAGAAAATGACATTTTTTCTAGCATTTGTCACAATTTTTAAGAGCTTTAGTTTCCTAATAGTTGTGTATTTCAGAATTGTTTGTTTCCACTATGATGTCTGAGTTCTAAAATATTGATTTTGCCTCAAAAGCCAAAACTCTCCCTGCCAACATTTAGAGTACAAAATGCCTATTTCATTTTAACATTTTTTTAAAAGAACTTGTGTGCTAACATTATACCTGCTATTTACTAAAAACTTATTATTTGTGGAAAAGAAAAAAGAGAACAACAAAAATTGCTGTTCAACTGGCAGGTAGCTCTTGGTGTGCTGCCATTGCCTGCTTCTATAAACACCATCAACTGATAATGGACTATTGTAGAAGGCACAATAACTCAGTTTAAAGGTGCTCAACTTTGATATCAACATTTGCTATTAAAATAAGCGCAGTGATTTCTCTTGACTCCAGTGTATCCAAGCTCTTAATAACATAGAAAAAACCATCTTTTTCTTTTGTTTGTTGTTAATTGCTTATGGCCACATAGCTTTTGAAGCTATTATGTAAATAATCTTTATTATTCTCCTTAAAGAATTAAATTTTGGGGCCTAAAACTACACTTTCTCAGGGCTTCTTGGATCATTAAGGTACTTTCATGAACTTTGTAGCAGTTTATTAGCTGTTGGCAATGTAATTACATTGTGTGTATATTCAGCTGAAGTTTTGCTGTCAGTTTAACTATATTTCATTTCTTTTCAGCACACTCAAAGAAAGGTTCCAAAATGTCACTGCTGCAACTCAAAACTGCAAAAAAGTGACTGTAAGCTGCTGCATATTCTCACAACACAAGTAGTTCACAGTGTAGGCTTAACTATTTTGTGTATTATTTCTTTATCACTCTAGAAAAGATGGAGGGGTTTCTGAAAATCAAAGAGAAAAGAAAACATCTATTCAACATAGTAGTTTCCAAATGTCACTTAAAGACAATATATGTACTGTAGAATTGATTTACATACCTAAACAAATTGCAAAGGCAACTAAGTAACGTTTAATCAGCACATCAGAGAAGAGTACTGCTCGTACTTTATATTAGGTAATTTTAACTGCTGATAGTGACAACTAAAATCTGTAATGGTTTATGGATCCTGTCAATCAACTTTGAGTGTTTCCTTCATTTAAAAAAATGTTTACTTCTATGAATGTAATTAAGTGAAGGATTGACTTTTTTCCTACTTTAAATTCTTCTGACTTATATATATATATTATTTCAGACTGAGCATTGTACATTTTTCCATCAAGCCACCTGAAAAATACATGCAAAGACAAAATACCTTCTGTTGATGAAAATGGCACATATAATTAGTAATATGCTTGGATTTTAAAGTAATTACTAAAAAGGGCAGCAACAAAATCCTAAGTACTTTAAACACACCAATGTGTAATATTAACAAATAACTCTTCTGAATAGCTCACAATTTATATTAAGGCATCTGGTGACTCCCAGAGAAGTATTTTCCAAGAGTTACTGCAAGTATGTCACCTTTGGGCATACAAGATAATAATGCTAATTAGTCACTCATTTCAATAAAAGTGCTTCCTGAGGTTCAGTGTGGTACTCAGAGATGCTGAAAGAAAATTACTTGTGCAATATGCTATTTTCAAGACACATAATGTATTGCTAAGATTATCCAAACAGATAATTATTCACCGAGCTGTGAGAAGTTAAATCTAGTTCCAGAGGGTGATGTTATGCTGGATCCAGATGAAAATGGGGAATTGCCAGCAGTATCCTGAAGTCCTCCTGCTGAATGGGACCGTAGCCATTCTTTTGCATCTTCTTGATTACGGAGTTGGGAGGATGGAGTATATCTGCAAAAACAAACAGCTTTTTCAAAATGAACTTGGACATTTATTTAAAATCAACACAATGAAAGAAAACAAAACAATGATGTCATGTCACAAGACTTGGGGTGGGAAAGAGGGAAAGAAAGATGGAAGAACTCTCTTTAGAAATTTAAGGGTTAAAATTATATAAACTAAATACATATCTGAATTAAAGAGCAGCTCCAAGATATTCTAACTTGTTCCTAATTAATTCCACTTCTGTTTGGAAAAAAAATCCCCCAAACCTCCTTTCCTATGACTTTAGCAGTGACCAAACAAGTATTAAACAAAAAGCTATGGATAGAAGTTGTGTACTGTAGAATAAAATTGCCTGTTTTATAGATGATTGAAAAATAAAGCCATTATTTGGAAATCCTTTTCTTAGGTTAAGCCAAAAATCTATTACTATTTTAACATTTCTGTGTATCACTAAGCATAGCCAGCTTTTTGTCACATTACAACCAAATTCAATTCAACAAAGACATTATCAGGTTTTTAAATAAATTGTGACCCAATAAATCAGTCCAGAGACATTAACAAAGGCCTGGGGAGATGCATCTATTTAGTTCAAAACTAATGCAATGAAATAATCATAAAGGAGACTAAACATAGTCTTTTCTGAAGGCAGTTCATAAAGGAGACTAAACATAGTCTTTTCTGAAGGCAAAGAAAATAGTGGTTGTCAATGCCAAAAAAACCAGCAAAAGACCCACTGGCTACAGCTTAAGAAAATTTTTAAATCTGCTTCTGTATATGCCTGAAAATAGGTATGTTACCACTGGTGTGATGGGAAATGTGTTATAGGGTCCAGTTATAAACAGAAAGAGCATCATGGAAACACTGATTCGCTGTCAGATCTCAGTGTGTGTCTCAAGCTATGCCATCTATTTTTGAGAAATATTTATGAGTTAACAGCTCTCCTTCCAAAAACTAAACACTGGGAGCCTATTATTAGGTGATATTATCTATTTAATTAATTAGATTCCCTCCAACTAAATACTCTACAGTAAGATATCACTTATTAAGACTATTTTAAAACAATGCGAACACTGAAATAATTAACATTGCAAAAACTCTACTTTAAAAAATACATTCATTCTTCTGCTTATGCCTCAACTCTTAAGCAACAGTCACTGACTAGCTGCACCAATTAAACTTTGCACATATTAGTTAATTAAGAAAGGGTCTTTAAAGAGTCATTTTACTTTAATACACTAAGATTTTCCTTTGCAGTATTAATACCTACCTTTTCGGCACTCAAATGTTTCAGTCTTAAAAGGGAGCCTTTATTTTTTTAAGAGACATACTTGAGAATCACAGAAACATTTTTAACAAAACACAATTTTAAGACAGGCTTTAGCACCCATCTTCATGGGACAAAGCTGCTGTGAAGAACAATGTGTAGAGCAGAGAATAAATTGCAGCTGCCGTTTCAAGTCATCAATACACTGGTCCTAGAAGCTGCATTAAGAAGTTGGAATTTTATGAGATATCTTCTGTAAATTCTGTAACACTTCAAGCACATAATACATCTAATGTTGTTTATCTTGTTAGAGTTGCTTGTATCAAAAGGAAGTTTTTCTGATGCAGTATTTTCTTATAAAAATAACAACATTGCAGAGATACAAAATAAATGAGAAAACAATTGCAGAAGTTTGAGGATTTTTTTGTTCTTTTCTAGAAGAGCAGAAGCTCTAAGAGCCCTATATGTTTAGGCATTTTGAAGCAAATATTGGTTTCATTTAATATGTCAAATCTCATCCTAAAAGGTCTGGCATGATACTGAAAATCTTTTCTATTTGTGTATCAACATCAATGCTCCTGGGGTGAAAATGATCTCAAGCTATTCCATGTAATTGCCATAGAAGCAGAAAAATTATTGTTTTCAAATCAAGCCCAGTGATGGTTTGCGAGATGCTTTTCAGCAATTCAGCCAGCAAAAGCCACAGTTCTTGCTCAAGAGGAGAAGCCACTGGATGAAAAAAAGCACAGTGGTCAATGGCCTTCTTTGAGGCAGGAGAGAAGAATAGAACAAAGAAAGCGAAAAGAGTAGAAACAACAACAACAAAAAAAAATATTGTTGCCACCTCTTGCAAACTGCGACCATCACCACCAGCCACAACAGAAATACAAAGCAAGCTCCAAGCCACAACAAAAGCTGTTAAACCATGTGGAAACACCAATACCTGAGTCCCTTCTTAGGCAAAGTGTTCCTATCAAGATGTGGGTCGCTGCAGAAAAGTTAAAAGAAAAGAACTTCAGAGAAGAACAAAAGGGAAGGAATAAGATCAGGACGAAGAATGTACAAACATTTGCATCACCTTTTCAGAAAAAAAGGTGCTGAGACCTTCCTACAGAAACATGCAAAAGCCTCCTTAACCAGGAGTGGATTTGCACAAACATGCATCTGGGACCATGCCAATGAATCTCATCTGTTCCCAATGTGGTTTTGCTATTTCTCCTACCCACAATGAATAGCTCTTGAAACATTAAATGGATACTTAAAAATATGCTTTTCAGCAGGCATGAGGCAGACTATTTGTGAAAACTGATGAGAATCTTCAAGTCCAAATCACCTTCCTGTCATTTATTTCAGCAGACACCATTTAGGGAATGTAGCTAATTACTGTTAGACAGCTAAAACGTATAGCAGCAGAAGTACTGAGGCCAGACTCTTTAAATTTTCAAATCTTCGCTTAAATTCTATTAGCAAAGTATCCCAAAATTTAAGTTTACATTTTTACGATAGATGAACTTTTAAATGAACAGCATCCGTTAATATTTTTTTTAAAGAAAATATCCATGTCCTTAAATGAATTAATAGCAACCCTTGTAGCTAAATTACACCATGGGAGTGATTAAAATTACAGCAGTGAGCACAACTGAGCTAGAATACTTAGATCTAGGTCATTTTTTTCCTAACTATATCAGTCATCTTTACAAGGATGTACCCAAGTCACTACAAAACACGAGCCAAACTGCAATAAAAGACTGACAACACTGAATGACACAGGGACTTCACAACAAAAAGGACAAGCCTGAAAGGCAGCAGGAAAAGCAGCATGCCAGAGGAATGCTGAAATGCTAGTGAGAGTTTAGAATGGTAGAAAAAAAATGGCAAGATTTTCAAATTGCCTTTTGCAAACAAATGGGGGGCAGAAAAAAAAATATATATACCCCCATAAACCAAAACATCTTCCCCATAACAAAAGCAACACCCAAAACATGCCAACTCTGCCATATGCCATTCTCCAGACTGATTTAGGGAGTAGATGGGGTGTTGGAAGGGACTCTCACTGGCATGTCTTTGTGTCAGTTCACACCTGAATGATGAACACAGCAGAGGACTCAAGTGAGCACAGTCTGTCACAAAACGATTTGCTTCACCGAGATGGGCAACAAAACCTACAGCCTTGTGCATACTCCTGTCCTGAGACAGTATTACCTGTCCTGTCTCCTGGGCAAAGTATTTCGGCAGAATTTGGGGCTAGCAGCAGGGGAAGAAAGAGGGCTAGAAGAATCAGTCCAACGAGACAGAAAACAAGAGAAGGAATATTAGAATGAAAAGAGGAGAGAACAGAAAGGAGTTATAATAAAACACAAACAGAAACCCGAACTGTCAGAACATTATACTCAGTGGTAATTTTCTCCACGGAGATGCAACTACAAAAGTGTTGCTACCTGACTACACAATTATACATCAGCACATGGCTGATTTCCAATGCCTGTAGAGGAATTACTGCATTCTACAAAAGGTCAGAGAACATAGCATGCACTGCTCAGTCATGGTTTGGCTTCTCCTGATCTCCCAGCTCAGTGTGCTGGGATTACAGCCCTGACACTGAAAAAACAGCCCTGTTCTCTCCTCCCTGCATAGTCTGTTCCCAGCTCCTACGCTGTGTCCACACAGATACTAATGAATCTCATCACATAAGGAGCTGGGAAACTGATCAATCTGAAATACAATTCAGGTGATCATTTTTCAGTTGGATCCATCTCCCAGTTGTGTTAATTATGCGTTCATACAAATGCCTGTAACTGAAACACTGCAGGGAGATGAGACAGGCAGGGAGAGGGTGAGAAGTGATCAAGTGACTGAGGAGACAGGAACTTCTCTTTTCAGTTTGACCTCCAGTATAAAAGCCTATAAAGCATTACAAGCAAGAAGTTTGACAAAAACAATTGCCTTCTCAGATCAAAATGGTAACAATGCTGGAGGTTTTTTTTAATATCGCTATCAGATCAACTACGGAAGGATAATATAAAAATTTAGATTTTAGGCAGAAAAATTTAAACTTAGAACATGGTAGTAAGAAAAGCTGTTACATTGGCTACCACAGCAAATTAAAAACCTCACCTGAACCTATCCTGTTGCTCTGAACTAGTTTCCTTGCCTGGAATGGCTTCTTTGTATGCTCTAGTAGTACCATTCAGAGCTGTTTTGTAAGAAGTACGATTTGATTTTTATCTGCAGTGCTGGCTACTGCTGCCAGGACTTCTTTCACATTTGAGATACAAGGAAACTTAATGGAAATGAGATAAAACAACTAACCTTTCAGACAATGTAGTCTTAACACTGTTGGTTCGGACAAAGGGAGTCAGAGAGTCGTCTTTAGAGGCTGGAATCAAGCCACTGGAGGAGTTATGGCTCAGCCCACCTCCGCTGCTCAGAGAGATATCAATGGATTCACAGCTGGTATGAAGACTGCTGACAGACTGATATCCAATGCCATCCTTGCTAACAGCAGAAGAGCTGCTGGCGTTGGTACCCCATGTTAAACTGTTGGAAGGAGCTGAATGTGCTGAACTGGGACTTGAAGCTAGTGGAGATTGGTTCATATCTGTGTTTTTACTATACAGAGGACTGCTGCCCCCACTGCTCAGCATACCGCTGCCAGATGGTGAATCAAGATTACCCTGCTGGTTCATAGTAGCATGAGGGTTGGAGATGACTACTGAATTTTTCATATTTTCAGCTGTTGTGATAGGAACTTGTTTACTAGGCTTGCCACCAAAAAGTCTGTAAAAAAAGACAACATGAAAATCCATAAAAGGAAATATTAAATGACAGGATATTTTATATGTAGACCATGTTTCTTCTTAGCTTCAGAAAACCACCATTAAGTAAATTATACTAGACTGGACATATACAAGTGTAAATTTTTAAACTCCTTGTGTTCATTCCACCTTCAGTAAAGCTCAGAGACAATTATAAGTAGCTTCAAATCTATCTTAGGTGTAACTTCTCCAAATCATCTAATACTTATTCACAAAGCTAAAATACAGCTTCACGAAACTCAAATACAGCCATATTGTCTCCTGCTCCTTGAGGAAAAATGGTATCAGAGAAACACTGAGGGTGACAAAGCTCTGGGACGGGTTTCCTAGGGAGGTTGTGGAGTCTCCTTCTCTGGGGACATTCAGGACCAGCCTGGATGTATTCCTAGGTGACCCTGCTCTGGCAGGGGGGTTGGACTAGATAATCTTCTAGTTCCCTTCCAATCCCTAACATTCTGTGATTCTGTGGTTAATCTGAAGCACAGAGTATTAGAGGTTGAAAGCTTGTTGTCCAGGTAAATCCTGTGCAAATCATCAAATGCTCTGCACAGAAACAGCATTTGGTGGAATGTAACAGGGAAAGTATTTGCTCATATCAAATGTAGGTTTGACTCATTTTAGGAGCCAATCTGGCTGTAAACTATACAGGTAGTACCTGCAACTCCAGCATACCTGTGCGAGATGGAATACATCTCGATTGTATGGCTGCTGTTGCCTACTTGCCACAAAGCACCTGTGCAACACTGCTGGATCAGACTAAAATGCCCATCTATATCTTTCTCATAATCCAGAACTGCTCTTTGCCATTATTCTCTCAGCCCATGATGTAGGCAGATATTAAAAAACCAGCACAGATCTGGCAAACCTGGTTCACATGGACAGCATGCCTCATTGAGTAGAGACACTGATTTAGGTCAGTCTGAATGATAAAATCCATTCCCACAAGGATTTAGAGACATTTAAATTCTGGGTTTTCTTTCATGTTATTAGAGTGAATACCAAGAAAAATATCAAACCATAATTCAATGATACCTGGCCTTCAGCAGCAATACCATCTTAGGGTATTCCTGCTCATATGCCACACTGCATACTACCTCTGCTGTTGTACTGAGGAAACTGTAATCTTAAGAGATAAAACCCTAGAGCTTAAAAAAATCCAAAACAAAACGTAAAAAAACTCAAACCAACCCCCTCAAAAAATCAACGTAAAAACAACCAAAAAACAATCACCCACAGAACAGTTTTACAAGTTCACTTTAAGTTATTCAGTCTTCCCCAAACTGTTTCACAGCACCTCTAATACATGATGCTGCACTGTGGCACAAACTGAAAAATGCTACTGCTAAAGGCAGTGTCTGGTTTAACCATGATCTCATAACAAACACCTTCAGAAGAGGATGGAGTCTGGAGAGTATTCCTTTCAGCCCAATACAGACACATCAATACAGAGATTAACTTTGGAGGGCCACACCCTACAAGGAAGGATATCTATTTACTCCTATATACATTTATTGGAAAGAAATGGACATATCTGAGATGGCTCCTGAGTCAGACACATCTCCCATCAACAGAAAAGCATAAAGGTCCAATTCAGTAATAAAATATATCAAGATTGTTTCACTTAAGGGACATGTCAGATATGTAACATCAAAGGTAAAGAGAACACTGAGAATACACAGACAAGGTTGGCCCTTATAGCAGAATTATAGAATTTCACTCTTTTTGACAGTGGAGAAGTTATGTATATTCACAGTTATAAATTTATATATTTACAAAGCTATGGATTCTAAGATATAATAGAAAAAAAAAAAAAACAGGAATGAGAGGAAATATACAAAAAATGTGTGCATCTCATCTCATCTCAACTGATGATGACAAGCTCAAAATCTTTATCATCATTCTAGAAATCAGTAATAAGTAGATGAGGCCAAATTCACCTCTGATGCATTTCAGTTCATGACAATTTAAGTAGTTCAGTGAAAATTCAAGAATTAAACTGTAAATAAAATCAGGGAACAGTTAAATTGAACCTCAGTGCCTTCTCTTTGACATTTAATCTATATGTAATGTAGCATTTTAATCACAGCTAGCAACTATTAATCAACAAAAAAATTTCCAATCACATTTCAAGATAAACATGCAACTCTATAAATTTGCGTTCCTCATGGGATATACTACAGAAATCAAAGGTCTGAGTTTTTCTTTTTGAGTAGCCACTGATTAAAAATAAACGTTCTAAAGGATATGGCTTTTCTAATGATAACCAGGAATAAAATAAAGGAAGTATCTTGACTTATCCTCACAGAGGCTCTTCCAATAAACCCACCCAGGTACAAAGAAACGTTTTACAACTCTCTACAGCATTCGCCTAAGTTGCCATCACAGCCATTAAGCTTGCGCTGGTGCTTCAGATGGAATGTGGCTTTCTCACATTACTGGAAGCAGCATGATGTAGCAAAACTGTATGGGCATTATGGGTGTCAAGACAAAATGAAATGCAAAACACAGCAACTTGAAACAGACAAGCTACTCGATGTCAAATTAAATTGAAAAACAATATTGACAGAACCTTTCACCAGTATCAAGGTTTTGATGCACATTGCATCAACAAATTCATTATTGACCAACTCAATATTAATGTTAAAATAAGGTGTGGGGTAGTTGTGGAGAAATCAAAGACAGACAAGAATTTGTTTTAAAAGAATATTATTAAAAGTAAAATTCAACCCAGTGAGATGGTGACTTCACTCAGGGTTCTTCTACACAGGCGAATAACCTGGGGTTGAGTCTCACAACACACTGGCCTACTCCACACAACTGAAAGATTGATTTGGGCTAGGCATGTGAATCTATTATGGCAGGTCATCAAAATCTGAATTAACTCTCCTGTTGTCAATGTATAACTCAATCCACCAATGGAGTATTTCCAGGCTTGTTACATATACATCGGTGCAAAAACTCTTTGGTAAAGTTCACATGAGAAAACTCTTACTCCTGGGATATCTGCATGGACAAAGCCTTTGGGAATAATTTTTGAAACGAGATCATAATTGCCAAATATTATGCCAGATATGGTATTTTTGGTTTGTTTGTTTGTTTTGGGTTTGTGTTGTTTTGGGTTTTTTTAAATCTCAAATTTTTGCTGCTTTCATGTGATATACTGAGTATTTGTAGCACTGGCCAACCTGCTTACGTGAAATTAAATGTAAATACAAAAACCTTGATGTAGGACACTAAATAGTAAGTGCTTCACAAAACACAGCCAGGCCTGGCTGGAAGAGTCCTGATCATTCATCTCCAACTAACATCATTGCACAATCAACGAATTTATTGCCTACCTGCGCAAAGTGGGAGAGGCCACATCGGGGTACTTGGCTCCTTGCTGGTGGGTACTCTGAGCTCCGCTAGAAGCAGTCTGTGATGCAGGGTTCACTTTAACAGAATTACATGAGGCCACGCTTTCGTTGTCAGACGAAATCCCTTTCTCTTTATCAGTCTGATTGACTAATCCTGGCAGAGAGTTTCCAAGGATGACCTTGGAAGGCTCTCTCATCTTAGGGACAGGCAACCCAGCTGACTTGCTGCTTATGTTGGAGTCTATGCTACTTGTGCTAGATCTATTCCCAGCTCCACTTCTGCTACTGGATTTACTGGGCCGGGGTAAACTACGATACTGAAGATTAGTTCGGGCACTAAGTGCTAAGTAGCCATCATCCTGGTTCTGTGAGCCATCAACACTAGTCTTCCGACCAGTGGTCCTACCCATGAGTCCAGATGACTTTGGGATTTTTCCCAAGGTAGCCGATCTACTGGTGATAGTTGCCCCACTGGCAGTGATTATAGTCATGCCTACAGCTGACCCGCTCTGTTTCTTAAATCCGAATGTATTAGCATTAGCAGCAGTTCTAGAGTTACTTGTGGGAAGCTTTTTGGATTCATCACCACTGCTGCGTCCTGCATCTGATGGGGAACGTTTAACATGTCCAGCTTTAGGAGATAGTCTACCCTTTTCTGAAACCTTGGCGTCATCAGTTTTCCCTACAAAAATAGAAAAAGAATTCTAATATTTAATGACTTGAAAACATCAAGCATATGATGAAACTCAAAGCAGCATGAAAAGCAAAAGCGTGTTAGCCACCAGAGTGCGGTTAAAAGTTCTGATCTAGTCTGCACTGAACTCACATGCCACTCTAGTGAGTTATACATGCAGACTTGCCAGAGAAAAAGCATGTGGTGTGTTTGCCCTTGAGAATATGAAAAGCAGAACAGTATTATGTAATAGTGACAGAGAAGAAAAAAAATCCCACTGTAGCTACCAGATTGGTAATTTTTTTATCATTAGACAGAAGTAGTGTTAGGCCATTAGTATAATTTTCCTAAAATACATTCTTCAGGAAAGTATCGAATTTCAACTTTTTCATGTACAATTGAGTACACGACCAAGTAAGAGAAGAGGTATTAACATATTACTTGATTATGCAAATTCAATCAATTTTCATTCACACCTCTGCAAGTGCTAAAATCATGAATACATTTATAAGAAAACCCAGAGAGAAATAGTATTTAATATAAATCAACATGCTGGTTTAGTATGGGGGAAAAAAAAGTCTCCTCGACCACAAACAACGTATGTTCATAAAATTAACTGTGACTTCAAAAGCTGAAATTATTTATTCTTCACATGGCAATACTATGCCAAATAAATTGCTTTGCTTAAGACTAGAGTTGTCATGAAAACAACTTTCATGGTTTACTAATCCAAAATATGCTTTTTCAAATGAACAGAAACAGAAATGTGGGCATACGAGATGCTGCATAGGTTAATACCTAAAAATAAAGACAGGATTACCTGAAGTTCAGGTTCTGCCTCTGGAAAGTATTTAAACTGTTTTCATACTGAACACACTTTCTGGTTTGTTTATATCTTACACCTTTTCTCACCTGTTCCAGGTGTCTTTAATGTGCCTGAGGTGGTTGAAGGTTTAGTCCTTGGTGTGGTAATGCCAACCTGAGCTGACATGCCCCGTCGCCAGGAGCCCGTCTGTGAAATAACAGTGTTCTTCCTACCAGAAGTACTTTTATCAGATTCGTCTGACACATCAGAGGGATTCCGCCTCCATTTAGATCCTGGCTCCATTTTTATGCCACTATCAGATCCTCCATCCGACTTCTTGACTTCATCACCGGACCATAAGGAATTCCGCTCAACCTGGGAATGCTTTTCTGCATCAGTCTAGGACAGATAAGGAATTGCAATACAACCTTCAGAGCAAGCTTTTATTTTAAGAAGCTTCATAAATGAGAAATACAAACTGATTGATCAACTCAGAAGTCATCTCAAAGAACTAACAAATGTAACATGCCTTTGATAAAGAAACGTCACAGTAAAAAATGAATGCCAGAAATGACAGATCTTTCTTTAGTATGGTAAGGAAAGAACAAAACAAAACAAAAACACAAAACCCCAAACAAAGAACAACAAAAAAAAACCCAAAACAAACCAAAACCAAACAAAACACCCACAAAACCAGAAACCGTAACAACTGTGCCCCTTAGAAAAATAAAATAAAGTAATAAAAATAGAATACAGAAGCAAACAAAACCCCCTCCATTTCATTTATAAAAGATTTATTCAGCTCCATGACATCTCTAAGCCTCCATCTCGAATATCTGATGAACCTTTTTACTGCAATGCCAGAAAAACGTTTCAGACCTGTGCAGCAGCTTTCCTTTGTTCTTGCTGCTTTCCTATCTCGTCTGGTGATCTGATCTCCAGAGCATGAGGAGGCAGCTTTTCGAACAGATTTGAAGATGTGGAATGCTGTTCATTCATTCTAATCTAACATAGTAGAAGGATACCCAAGAACTGAAGACAAATAAATGCTAAATAATTTTCTAACAATACTCAAGTCTGACTTAAATACACAAATTACATCAATTTCTAATTTATATTCAACTCCTACAAATGGTTTTTCCCTATCCTTTGCAATGACTGATTGTGCTGCCAGTCTTTTAAGGAGAAATTTCCAAAGATCAGCATCCAATATAAAATTTTCTTATTAGCAAGCCTTTGCTTAAAATAAATCTATTATTCTACATAAACATTTCCCATACATATTTGCCTTTTCTATTGCTAATGATCACTCTATAAGAATTCTACTTCCCCTGTCAAATGCTGCTGATTAGTTTGGGCTAATCTTGTAACACCACAACCAAATATTTTGTAAGCAGGCACAAATGACAAACATCCACACATATGACCCTGCTCTCAGTAAAAAAAATCATAGCTGAAGTGTTCTCCAATCACTGCAGTACCATGAAAGACAACTGAACACTTGATCATGCATCTCCTGAGTAAGAGCTGGAGAATTTTGGTATGAAGTTGAATGACATCTCTACTTGAATGGTAACATCACTTAAAATGAAATTATTTTAAATACCTCAAAACATTATAAACCCCATAAATTTTAACTCCCTTTGAATAATCACAAAATCACAGTACAGGAAAAGACAAAATTGTTCACCAAGCTTTCATCAAAATGCCGAATTTTACTTTTAAGTTCCTAAAGTACACTTCAATTTTATAGCTTTTCTTTTCCTACCAGATCACGGGATTCATGTAAAGAATCTAGGGGAGTTGTGGATTAATTTATTCTGCTTGTTACTGTAATTACTAAAAAAAACAACAAAAAAACCCAAAAAACAAAGCCACAAAAAAAACCACCTGAAAAACTAATCTAAGCAATTCATATGTGAATGCTGTCACAGCACATCATAATGGTCTTTCTTCAGTCACGTTAAATAGTTAGGGCCTGGGTTATCTGTTTGCATACTGAATGAGACTAACAAACATTCACTGAATTATGGATTTAGACACTATTTTCTTGTACTTTCCTTGTGCTATGCAAATGTCGCTTCTCTGCCTCTCCTTTCAAAGAGATCAACTCAGCATAGCCTTGAACAAAACACTGCTTTCTATCTTCCTTCTGTTCATACAGGTGCAACTTTTGGAGATTATATTTGCTTTATAATCACTGGTAGGTGTGCAATAAATTCAGAGTGACTGTTTCTATGTTCTGTGTTTCTCCCAAAATCATCACTTAATGCAAATGTCTTCTGAGTGTGCAGATCTTGGAAGAGACCATAGGCAAGTAACAAATGAACAACCAACAAAACAAAACCACCTTAACATCATTGTGCTCTCATTAGTATCTTGCTTCAAGTACGTTGCCTGGAATTGTATATTTACATTAGTTAGTATTCAAGGGCAAGAAATACATCTGCTTGCCAGTAAAGGGACTAATTTTGGTAGACTGAAATATTCCTGTACATTCTATTTGTCCTCCTTTACATCTGTAAGAATAGCACAGCCTCAAAAGAGAGAAAAGCATTAAAAGCAGTTCCCCATCTTTGCTCTGTCCATTTCATTCCAATGCTACACCCACAGCCAAAGTTTTTTCCATAGTCTTTGAAATACCACACACCTATCCTTGAAGCCCTCTGGCCAGAGATGCCTCTGTTTAATGGTAAACACTGAGAACAGCACAGGAACATGACTAAGTAATCAAAACCAAAACATGGTGAAACCTGGTTTCAGGACTGCAGCTGAAATGCCACCTGCCTGAATGGCCTGGAGTGGGTGAAAGTGGAAATACTGTTTTCTAGAGGTCATGGCAAGACATAGAGAGCATGAGCTGGGAGCAAAGGCTGCTGTCTGACTGAGCTGGGAGCAGGGGCAACCACCAGGATTTCTCAACTTGTTCCTAACAGTTTTGTAAATCTATTCACAGGATCATAAGATGTCAGGGGTTGGAAGGGACCATGGAAATCTGCGACTCCAACGCCCCTACCAGAGCAGGACCATACACTATAATATCATCTAGCACAGGTCACACAGGAATGCATCCAGGTGGGTCTTGAAAATCTCCAGAGAAGGAGCCTCCACAACCTCTCTGGGGAGCCCATTCCAGTGCTCTGTGACCCTCAAAGTAAAGAAGTTCCTCCTCAGACAGAAAAGGCATATATGCAGCATTCCCTGTGCCATGTACTCTGAAGACTACTTTGGGCAGCAAAAAAAATCAATCCTGTCAGCTACGCATGTTTCTGTCACTCCAAGCTATTTTTACCCCCTTAGTTGATAAGATGAGGGTCTTCCATTCAAATTATAATGAAGTGTTTTATGGACAATAATTTGTATATAACAGCAATACCTAGAATAAATACTGTTAGCCACAAAAACTGAGGAGAGAAGCAGGTCACAGGCACACATCAAAAAACAGCAAACATAACTTGTACATCTTGGCTCCAAGCTTCCTCATCTACTGACTACACTCTACTGTCTGTACAAGCTTCAGCTGCTGTTGTTCTGGTGTATGGTGCACTCTCTTGGATGCTCTAATAGTTGTGGAGGAGGAAGAGGAGATTTTGATCTCTCAGAGGTGTTTCCAAGAACCTGATCCATCAGGAGATAGAAGTGAAATGAGCCGCTATTTTTTTCTTTAATTTAATGTTTAGCCATGTCTCCCTTTTTCTTCCTTTTCAACAGCATTACAATGTTGAGACCATAACAATTGGCAAAAAAACCTTCTGGTTTTCTATGTTACTCTCTCTGTTACATACTGAAAAACATGCTCAAGAGATCTTAACTCCTCTCAGCTTGTATGGGACTTGCATTAGCTGTTTCAAGCACATGTGCAATTGCTGATACGCAACCAGAGGCTAACTAGAAATCTTTAATGTAGGCTCAAATATGCACTTCATGGCAAAGGAACAAAGACTAATAATACACTTGCACCACAGTCCTGTAGGCAGAGTAACACTTCACAGAAACCGCATGTCTACATTAACACTGATATTAAAACCAGATTCAGGGTCCAGTCATGAAAAGGACTGGAGACACACTAAAAGAGGAAAGAAACAGAGAAGGATCCTACATTCCTCTCCTCTACCTGCTTGCAGTGCCAAGTCCTGGTTGCTTTGACACACAACACCCAAGTCCCTTGAGCAGGTGGGTTTACAAGGAACAAAGCTGGACTTTTTAGGTAACATCCTTTTCCAAACAAAATGTTACATAACTGGAGGGGGAAATCCAGTTTATTTTACTGAAAATCTCTACATTATGCAGTCCAAAAGATGAATGAAAAACTGCTGGATACATTCACTTGTTTTGCACTCTTTGGATGTGTGGTGTCTGAACACAAAATGCACATGTGTGCTGCCGATGGACATAAAATTTATCCTCCTATGAAATGCTGCCAAAAATAGAAAGCTTGCAGAAACATGCAGTCTTGGGAGTTTAAAAGAATTTATTTCATTTGCCTAGCACAGTTACATTTCCGATGGAAGTGTAAATAAACTTTAAACTTTCATTACACTTAATTAAATTCTATTATCTTAAAAAAAAAAAAAAAAAAAATAAAAAAAAATCCCTTCCACTGATGCATGTTTTCTGCACAGCAGCACTGCTAGGAAGGCAGAAGCCATTTGTTGCCCAAGCACCACCAATGGGCCCATGGATTCCTTGCATAGAGGGAATATTTCTACATGCCCCATATAATAAGGCAGTTACTATTGCTTGCCACTGTACCTTCAGTCTGTACTGAAAGCTGGCTGTGTGTCCAAGTTTGTCTAGCTTAAAATAGTTATTGCACAGAAAAAAATAAATAAATTAAAAGTCAGTGTTATTTGTGTAAAACAGAAATCTTACCTGTGCATCTAAGTTTTTGCGGGAGGAGGCAGGTGTGTTGGCATAGGAGCTGATAGAGGAGCTAGTGTTGATGTCATCAGTGCTGAGATTATCTATGGTGTCACTGATTCCACTGCTGACAGAGCTGCTGTCATCCCAGCTGCAGAAAAAGCACAATACAGGTAGAAAACAAGGGTCAAAAGACAAAATATAATTCAAAAGGACAAGTACTATTTCTGCAAGACTTATCCTACTTGTGGTTGCCAAATGCAAACAGTCTGCTCATTTTCCTAACTTATCTTCTTTACGTTTCAATTCTGAATTCATACAGCTCATTGAGTACATGGTTGCCACAAAGCCTAATGTATACTGTTGTTAAGCCGATCATTCACCAATGATGCAAATCTTCCCAGCAGAACTAAAAGTTTGTGTGAGTAAACAAACTTTCAAGTGACCCTTGAAATTGATGCCTGCAGTCCCAGAGCAGTGCAATGTGGTGGTAAAAAGGCATCTCCAAGTAGGCACAGCACTGACTTGCTAAGGCATAACACAGAGACAGAACTTAAACGTAAGGGAAAAAAAAATTATTGTGAAGCAGTTATTTTATACCTGGTTGTTACAAAGACCTGGGCAGAAACACAGATCTACCATCAACAGCATCACTGGTCTCAGAAATTTTTAGCAATTGAAAGTTATTGTTCAGATGGTACATAACCCTCCCAAGCTTCACCACACATCCTTTTCGAGGAGATCTATTAACAGGTACTATTCAGGACTTCCTTCTGCCAGTGTGCGATAGATTCGACATTTTCCAGCAAATGAGAAATGTGTAACTGGAAAGTATAGGAAACAGAAAGCACGAACAAAAAATGTCCCTGCCTGGAATTATTTGAAATCAAAATGATCTAAAAGTCAAGCCAGATGCTTTACTCCTAAAGTACCCATAAAACTAAGCTGTTTAAGGAAGTGATTTATAAACTGGCTTACAAGTACTCCATCTCCAGGAACAACAAAGCTGAGATTTAAACACTGTTCTGTAAGTAGCTCTGTAAAGACATTTCAGTCCACTGATGGATAACTACTGGAAACAGGTATTTCCTAGATCATTTGCAAAGGTAGCAGCAAAAGCTCATCTCCTGGCAGTTTTTTAGCTATTTTATCAGCACGGGCTCGTATCTGGTGAGCTCCAGACTCTCTTCCCTGTTGCATTTCTGTTTGCTTTACAAAGAACTTGCAGTGAGATTTGTGACCATAGAGTGAAAGCCATTCACACAAATTGATACGCCTGATGTTTAATATACATATTTAAAATAAAATTGCATGTTGTGTAAGTGAACTATGCAAAGAAAGACCATCTGTATCTGGTTTCTTGAATTTTATTCACAGCTTCACCGCTTACTTACTATATAACCTCTGGTAACGCTGGAATGAAAAGCATTTAATTTATCACTTAACTACAGAACAGCTACCTGTATGGGTTTTAATGATACTTTAATAATTTTTAATTGCTTTTTGTTTACTTGGGAGTATTTTATTCACCCACATGTACACAAGGCTTTTCAGGAAACTGAGAACAGCTTACCCAGCAGCACAATTTGCTGAACCACGCGAAGTGCCTACAGCCATGGGGACACACTCCTCTGCGGGCCTGCAGAAAGGGTTACTGCTCACAGCTGCTCTTGGCTACTGCTTTGTTCCCAGTTACATCCTCATCAATCTGCCAGCACAGTCATTTCTGCCAGCTCTCCCCATATCACTGCAGACAAGTCCAGCTGGGAAGCTCAGATCAACAGTTTCAGCAAGCCAGATTGATTTTGCCTTCAGGAAATTTGGGATTGCTTACCCAGTCTGCACTGCTGGCTGAGGACAGGGATGGAGAGAGACAGGGATCAAGAGGGATAGACACTGGGACCCATTGCTGCCCCTGTTGCAGGCTCCATTTCATGGAACCTTCATCTGCTTTTCTCCAATTTACAAAAACACGCTCCTGCCATCTCTGGCTGACTTCTAGGAATGTCCCAGTTACAGGCAAGGCTCTGGCTTTTTCAAACACTACTTGCTAAATCCAGACACTCCAGCCTGTCTTTTGGAAAAAAATGCTGTTGTTTACATTGTTGCTGATGGTAACATTTCAAGGAAAGATACTTTTTTTTTTTTTTTTCTGAATTTGCCTTCACCTGCATGTTTTTAAAGAGGAACCCACTGTCATTCAAAATAGAAGTGTTAAAATACAACTCCATACACAATGTGAGACCTGTTGAGTCAGCATGCCAGCCAATCACATTTGACACAGCATTTTCTATTTGCTGTTTTCCAAAATATTCCTCTGAATAACAGAATGGAAAATGTGTTGACCATACAAAAAGAAACCCATGCAATGTAAAGAGACGGGAAAAAAACCAAACTCATATACTCTCCCATTCCACCCAGTATGGAAAAACAGAAAATTCAGAAAAAAAAAAAATAATTATTTGAAGTATTTTTTTCAGAGTAGGTACATATAATGCAAAATACTGAAAGTTACTTGAATTTCAAATTTCCATTTTGAAAAACTGGCTCTATAACTGATATTTACTTCCATAACATAAACCAATTTAAATTACTAGATTTTTTAAGGTTTCAAAACAATTATTAAAATAACTACACAAAAGAATATGTACCTCAATTTCCAAAGTTTTGTGTGGCAACTAACAATCTTTTCTCTTTCTCAACCTAAACTGAAAACCTAATAACATAGAAAACAAAAATATTTTCTATATTTAAAAGTTTAATCTTCTTATGGAGATACCACAATGCCTGCACCCGTCCCCCCAAGAAAATAAATAAGGTATGCTCATAGTTCCATCTTGAATTGACATTTCCACCCACTCAACAGTCTTAAACTATCACAGGCCCCAGTTCGTCAGCATCTAAAGAATGTGTTTAATGTTAATTAGAAGTAGTTTTACTGGCATCACCCGGTCCTGTTGACTTTAGTTGGGCAATCTAAGGCATTATGGAAATATCCGAGTGCCCTTCTCACCCGGGACATGTGCCTGAGGACAAAGGTAGAAACATGCACCTGAATACATTGATGGTTGTGGCTTCCCTTTAAGTACAACCTGAGCTTTTATTTTCTGATTGAAATTATAAGCCACTCAAACTCTAGTTTTTCAAGTTTACTAGTCTGTTACTAAATTAAAATAAGACTAGCTATTCTGAGGTCCAAAGGCAGATGTCTAACATTTTCACTGCTAGTGGCTAAGGAACACAGTTCTTGTAGGCATGCTGATGGCACTGAGATCACATTGATGCACGTGGCTGCTCTGACAAGGTAAGATGCTGTCAGCTAAATCCAAGTATCTTAGGTTTAGCTTTATCTTAAAAGACCACTTCATTACGGGAGCAGGATGAGGTTGGTCTCTAGCCAGAACAGCAATCGGATGTAACAGAACAAGAAAACAGAACATATTAAGATATTTATAATAATTTAGAAAATTAACATAAATAATTATGATGCCATCTTTTGGAATAATACTAGAGACAGTTTAATACAAGTGAGATACGTATAGTATTCACTGAACTCTGTAACTAGATGCCAATGGAAGCAATTTATGAGCATACAACACACACTGCTAAAAACTAATACAATTAAAGCACATACACAGTTTAACCCACTGTCAATGATTTGTTACTAAAAGCTTTTCCCCCCAAGAAAAACAGCTTCTCCAGAGGACAGTGTCTATTAACAAGTTGAGGTATCTCTATTTCATGTTGTTCTTGAAACAATCCAAATCCCTCCATATAAATTAGTTCACTTTTACCTTCATCCAGTCTCTTGATGGTTAAAGTCAAAAGCGAGGGAACAGAATGGGCAATCTAACAGCCTTGCTAATTACTGTGCTCTTGGCTCACAGAGCCAAGATAACATCTTTGTAATTTAGCTGGTGTAATTAATAATTTCTGATGTCAGCAGAAATCTACTCAACCATAACCTGAAGCTGAAATGTTTTAGCTTTTCTTTCTCTATTTGATCAATCACCTGAAACTCTGATTACTGAAAATAGCAAAAAAAAATCTTAAAAGTATATTACATATGAAAATTATACAATCACCCACTTAAAAATCATCACCACCATCACTTAAAACTCCAACAAAGCCACCTCTCAATCTCTATGAAAAAAAGCACCCTCTACTCCCTCCTCTTCTCAGCCTGCTTGCCTTAAAGTGACTAACAACATTGCTAGTATAGATGGCCCACATACAGAACCAGGTCAGTTACTCAAAGCTGCTTTTTGAAACAGGCTTGCAAAGCAGTTAGGTGAGTCAGACTTGCATTTTTCCACAGTCTATCAACACTATTCCATCTTGCACAGTCATCATCCACAGAATGGGTTCCTCTATCAACTTGGATGGCACGTGAAACCATCCTGTAATCCTCAGGACAGACCCCCTCACTGTATAAATCTTGTCCCTTTGACATTCCAAAGCAAGGAAGTCATTAAAATCTTACTAAGTAAAGGCTGAAAATGCACCTTCTCTGCAGATGGGTGTGGATCCAACTTTACTGGATCTTCAGTCAAAACCAAAATTACAATGAGCTGCTGAAAAACACATTTGTCCAAGACAGGGCCTTGGGGCTTTACAATATTTCAAGTGGAAACATAGTAATTATACTCTTCTACCTAAAAATGTAACTATTTATGAGTTTATCTGAGAATAAATAAATAATCAAGATGCAAAAATGACTGAAACTCCTCAACATCTTCAAAGAATTAAAAGTAAAACAAACAAACAAACAGATGCCGATATGCTGTAACATGAGATACTAAATACTGCAGTTTCCACTGTTTTCTTCTGGGATTTCCTACAATAGTGCCATCACTGTGTCAGAAATCCAAAAACCATATACATACCTTTGCATGGTTTTCTTTTCAAATTATTATGAAAGGTGATAAACATTTGCAAAAGAATGCATTAAAAACTACTTCAAGAGAAGTTAATTTAATTTTTTTTTAATATAGTTATTCATCACCCATCTTCTCCATGTCTTCAGTTACTCTCTTATTACATCGCATAACAGATATTTTTAAATAAACTACTTTGTTTCTAACCCAAGGTGAAGCTTAGGGGCAGGATTGTAACCTTGGAACACTTCGTAAAGCCAGATCATGAAAAGTGAAAAGTAAACCAGGCAAAAACGAATACAGACCAATTCCAGCTGTTCTTTCTAGAGCAGAAACTAATCCTCTTAATGACATTTTTTGGTGCAGCGTTAAACTGCTGTAACTGTGTTGTGAGCTAGTCGGACCATTTGACTGTTTGGTTTTATGAACAAAAAACTGCAATGCAGCTCTCTGTCAAGCTCTGTTTAGAAATCATCCAAGATAATGGTTCCGGATTTATATTTAAAATACCTATTTGTAAAAGACAGTAACTCACAGAAGTATCAATTAGTGTCAAAAAAGGTTGAGTAGGACTAGAGTTGTAGAGGGTAGAAAATGGCACCTTCTCTTTTAATTTAGTATTTTTTATATCAGTGCTAATAACTTTCTAAAAATAACACTGGGTTTTACTTTCTCCCTTAAAATCTGACCAAGAATTTGACCAAGTGAACACAGCTGAGCATACACACACAGGAGCTGTTAAACCCAGCCAGCTAATCTCAGGGAGTTTACCATTTGAAACACTCTAAACCTTCACAAAAGGAATCTGACTTTCTATGTAAACCCATCATTCTCCTGCTCTAAAGCAGGAATTCCAAAGGCACCTTCTTCACCCGTTCACATTTTGCTCAGAGATCCTTCAGCCCTTCACAGCCTAGAATCACCAAATGCAGCAGCCAGCACAACTGCACTCCCTTGCAAAAGCTATGACCAGTGGAACTTGGGTTTTATGGCCAATGTTCACGACCATGGTTCCTATAGCACTGCACAGCCTAGGGGGAAGGTGACAAACTAGAGGAAGGCACTGCCTTTGACCCAAGTGCTGGAGGAGCGCAAACTCCCAAATGTGTCTGAAAAATTTAGTGTAAAATGCTCCACCCTTTCTCCTGGACTCAAAAACTATAAACCATATTTTTGGTGTTCCCCATTCACTGTTCTGTCTGAATACTTACTGTGTTCATAAAGCAGTTTATAGATGAGCCCTACACTGGGTGTACAGAGCATTTCTGAGCACATTCTGTGAGGCTGGTGGCACCTTCACCTCCCTACTTTGAAGGCCACAGGTTAGACACTGACCCCTGATCATTTCTGTGTGACTCCACAGACTACAACTCATTTGTACCAGTGAAAGCTGGTCATCCTATCATAAGAAAGTTATTGTTAAATCTTAAAATCTTATGCTTTGTTTGTTATGCCTTGGTTTCCAAGACAGTAAGTACTGAAAAAAAAAGTCTTCTAATAAAAGTCAGATATCCTTGTTTAAATAAAAAGACTGTGGTGCTCTCCAGAAAATACATCCCTTTTAAAGCATACAGCCTACATGTGACAGCGATGGACCAAACAAACGTACAGAGGTCAAGCCAAAGCCAGGGATGCTGTGATGGGCAGCCCCAGCTCCATGCACTTCCTCTGGACTGAGGGGATAGGGAAGAGTTCCCTGGAAAAGACCTTGGTGTGGATCACCACTGCAGTGTCTTTTCCCCTATCCTGGGCAGGGCTCAGCCCAAACACCTCCCTCCTCCAGGCAAGAGGAGAAGGTTCCCAGCCCAGAGGATGGAGAGTTATGACAACCAATCACCAGATTGTTCTCGTTTCTTTTCCCTGTCTTACCAGTTTATATTTTCTTTACCCCAAAAACCAGATACCTTTGGGATCACATCACCTCCTCATACAAAGGCACTATTTAAGTAATTACTTGAAGAAGAGATGGCATTTATGAAAACACTGACAGGGTTTCTGACAGCCATGTCTCTCCAGCACTGGACTGAGCTGGTGAAAGTTCAGCAGCCCACCAGCAGTTACTGGTACCTGTCAGCCTGCTTCACCAAAGGCACCAAAACATGACAAAATTGGGCTTAATCACTAAGAAGAAATAAAATAGATTTACTAAATTCTTACAGGACTGATGTAACAAAAAAGTCGAAAGAAAAGAATGAAAGGTGGGGGGGGGGGGGGGGGGGGGGGGGGGGGGGGAAGTAGAAAAAGGGATTAAAATTCCGGGCGGCTGGAGGGGGTTGAAAAGGGCTTGCCCCACGCCTCCCCTGGAGCCCCCTCCCC